>RXID01014823.1:0-32849 GCA_005019695.1 Trichopus zeylanicus subsp. travancoricus | reverse complement strand
TCAGCAAGTGGTTCATGATCCTCTAACACAGTAATATGATTACTATATTTGGTGGGTATTTTAAATAGGGCTACCTTCGAAAGAGTTAGCTTGTTTTTTCGATATTACTTCTCAACCCAGTCCTTGAACACATAGCAATCTTCAATGATATGCCTCAAAACTCTATGGTAAAGATAATAGTTCAAATGATTTATTTTGTTGGCCTCACCTGGTCTCTTTGATCCTAGCAATTAGAGGCCTAACTTCAGGGCATCCTAGAAGATTTTAGCTACTCTTTATCTTTTAAAAGAATATTTATTTTTGAGCTTTAATTGGAAATCATTGGATCATTCCACTTCTCTATCTCTTCCAAGAGTTGGTGGCTTCTAAGAATTACTCTTGTTTATAGTGTGATTTAGATTTTTTTTTTACTTAGTTGCTGTGAATGCTGCCCTTACATTTTTGGAAAGCTCTCTACACTTTACCTTAGCTTTTTTCGACTTGAAACTTTGTGAACTAGATAAGGTCGGTGTGCTAATCCTTTCCAACTTCTTGACTTACATGATAAGGTATTAGAAGGTATGGATAGAAGAGACATTCAGATAAGATGTCATCCATTATCCTCTTATGTTGCCGAGTAGTAGGTTCATTGTCTTAAATTAGCTCATGAGTTGTTTACACTTAATACTGAGATTTTTTACAGTGTGATATAATCTAGAATTGACTCATTACCGTGTTTCAGTGTTGAGATGAGGTCTATAATAGTCACTTTATCGCTGAGTTCTCCAAACCTGATTTGATCATTTATACCTAAGTTTATATAAATTTTGGTTGTAAACTAGCATACCACTCGAATGCTACTCCTATTAAACTTGCTAAAAATTGATGGAGTAACAACGAGAAATTATTACCTGAATCTCCACACAGAGTCATAAAGTGAGCTATGTACTATTCAAGCTTGCCCATACCATTAAACTATTTAAAACTAGGCACCGTATAGCCTCTGGGATATGACACTGATCATGATGGCTAGGATATGGTCTGTCAGCATCATTTACCCTACCTATCTCACTTATGTATCTCAATTGCTTAACTTCCATTCGTTGTACCTACTATTATATGTATGCTAAGATTCCATGTTGTCAAAAATTTCTAAAATCGGGGATTGGATATCCCTTACTGGAGGAGGTTCTTGTGAAGGGTTTACATTTTTGTGGATTTCATCTATGGGAAATGCACCTTTTGCCGCCTCTACTACTTAGAATGGTTATTGAGATTATTCCAACTTATGGAGCTCTACTTAGAATGGTTATTGAGATTATTCCAACTTATGGAGCTTTTGGCTTATCTATATTATCATCTTTATCAACTCCATGACCTTTTTTTGAGCTTCATATTTCTATTTTCCTTGTTATTTCAGCTGTTCTTATAGTGCTTCTATAGTCACTTCTTAATTGGAGTTTTCAATTATAACTAAAGCTTCCATCAGAACATGATGGTCTATGTCTTGAGAATTAGGTCTAGACTTTGGGTTGAGACTAACTTCTCCTATCAATTGAGTCATCTCATTCAAGAGTCTACTCATGAAGCGGGTTGTCACACTTTCTTTTTGACATGGTAGAAAGGATTGGTTCACAAGGGCCTCTCCTCTTGGATTTCTTCATCAGTAAGTCTCACTCGGGCTACCTTCTTTTGGCATTTGGCCAATTGTGATGCAGGCTCACGGTCCCTTCCAGAGTCATGATGAGAAATGACTTTGACAATGTGGGTGGTCTCTCTTTATGAGTCATCATACTGAGTTACAATCTTATGATGGTTCTCATTATTTTGTTTGGTGATTCATCCCTTTATCACACTCTTAAGGTAAGACTATATCCCCTGTGATTTGCTTTTACTCTTCTCTAAATTGCTTAGTAGAGCGAAGGAGTTAGAGGTAGGAATTCTAATGATCGACTTTATTTAAGGGGTAGGTTTTCCAAGTCGGTTGAAGACTCTAGAAACTTTTTCCTCACTTATAATAGTCAAGATGAGATCTTCTTCATCGATGCCTATGTTCCAATTTGCTTTTGGTTACCCCTTGTGAGAAGTTGGGTGAAGGCGGCTAAAGCCTAAGTTTTATTTTGGTCCTAACCTCTAGAAGACTGATGCCCTTTCTAGTTAAGGCATGGTTTCTAGCTCTTCATTCGAATAACTTTTTTTGTTAGAAATGATGACATTGGGTCTTCTTCCCTTAGGTGGAAGGTGAGAAACAAGTTGGTTTTGTATGATAATAACCTCAGTCAGTGAAGTAGCAAGTACCTTCTTGAACTGGACAACTTTAGAGATGATCCCAAACTTGATTTGAACTTTACCTGCATCTGTAGAAACCATTATTTAAGGTAAATGTATAACTGATCCTACTCCCAGGATGATGGTGTATCTCAGGGCAGAGATGTTCTTCATTGTTATCATTTAATTCTTTATTCTGCAAAGAAGAACATAATATATTAGTCTTTAATTGTCTACCTTATTAGTGTCTCTATTGTATTAACTAAGTTTTTATCCTTAAGAAGAGAAGTCAAGTCCCACCGAGCATGCCATAGTTTGTGGTATTGATTTAGACAGTTTGGGATGGCGGAGACCCTAAAATTTATTTTAATTTGAAGTGCACTATCAAGTATTGTAAAAATATTGACTTTCAACATCCATAAATTCATGTTATTAATTACCTTGATATTTATCAGGAATCTTCTAAACTGAGAAATCTAACTAATAAAATAGAGACACAAAAAGAGAAATAAGAAAATACTTTATTGATTTTAAGAAATGATACATGATTTAAGTAATGATATGCCCTCACTTTATAATGAATTCCAATAAAAATTATAGAAAACATGAAAAAATGAAGAAAGAAAAAGAGAAAAAAGTGGAAAAGAAGCTATGACATGTGCTGCTATCTTGCTACCCTACACTGGATGACATGGCATTTGACTCAGATTAACTTGGTCTTGGCAGATGTCGATGGCATCGTCTGATAGAACGTGGAAGGGAATAGGAGAAGTTCGAAGTACTTCCAATGGCTTTGAGAATTGGCGATAAATTCATTTGATTTAGTAGTATCACCAACAATTTATAAGATTGTGTATAGTTTTAAAAATTATATTATCAATTGCTTTTGGGTTGACTAGGTTAAGGGGCACATTGTTAATTGCTTTTGGGGTTAACTAGCTTGAAGGATGCATCGTCAACTACTTCTAGGGTTGGCAGGCTTGAAGGGTACGTCATCAACGACTTGTTGGGGTTAACTAACTTGAAGGATGTGTCATGGATTGACTAGCTTGAAGGGTGTGTCATTAACTATTTTTGGGATTGACTAGCTTGAAGGACATGTTGCCAACTACTTTTGGGGTTAGCTACCTTGGAGAGTGTGTCACCAACAATTTTTGGGGTTGACTAGCCTGACGGGTGCATTGCCAACTGCTTCTAAGGTTGGCTAGCTTAAAGGGTGTATCATCAACTTCTTGTAGCATTGACTAACTTAAAGAGTGCATCATCAATGATTTCTGGGGTTGATTAGCTTGAGAGATGCATCGCCAACCACTTCTAGGGTTAGCTAGCTTGAAGGGTGCATCATCAACTACTTGTGGGTTTAACTAGCTTGAAGGGTGCATTACCAATAGCTTCTGGGGTTGACTAGTTTGACAGGTGCATCATCAATTGCTTCTGGGGTTCACTAGCTTGAAAGGCGTGTCATCAACTACTTGTGGGGTTGACTAGATTGAAGAGTGTGTCATCAATGGCTTCTGGGATTAACTAACTTGATGGGTGCATCACTAATTACTTCTAGGGTTGGCTAGCTTGAAGGGCGCATTGTCAACTATTTGTGGAGTTGACTAGCTTGAAAAGTGCATCATCAACTACTTGTGAGATTGACTAGCTTGAAGGGCATATTGCCAACTACTTCTAGGGTTAGCTAGATTGAACGGTGCATCATCCACTACTTCTGAGGTTGATTAGCTTGAGAGTTACATCATCAACTACTTTTGAGATTGACTAGCTTGAGGGATGTGTCGCCAACCATTTTTGGAGTTGGCTAGCTTGAAGAACGTATCATCAACTATTTGTAGGGTTGACTAGCTTTAAGAGTGCATCGCCAACAACTTCTGGCATTGACTAGCTTGACAGGTGTGTTACCAACTATTTCTAGGGTTGGCTAGCTTAAAGGGCACACTGTTAACCACTTGTGGGATTAGCTATCTTGAAATGTGGCCAATGATCTTAAGCATGTTATTGGTTGACTTCATTTGAACAAGACATTGTGGCTGATCAACTAAGCAAGTTTGAGCCTATCTTAGTTTGGTTTGAATTGAAATGTTGTCAATACTTTTGGGTTGGCTTAGCTTTGAAGTATGGCCGATGACTTTTGTAGCACACCCAATGAGTCTCAATTTAACCTTATTTAGTTTTATTCAAACTAATTGTGGTTCAAGTGAGGATGCTAATATCAGCCTTTGTTTATAGTCTCAAAGTATTATCAAAGATTCAGCATATCTAGTGGAACTTTGTTCGACTCTATTTAATTTCAGCGTGACTAATATATTTTGGGTCCAAGTTCAGTTCAGAATTAGTTCAACACTCAATTTTGATTTGAGTCTAAAATTGATTCAACTTAATGTTTAAAACTTGATTGAATTGTGATTCACTAACTCCTTCTTGAAAGATAGTAATATGTTTCGATCTTTCTATTTCCAAAATCTTTGGTGATCAGGTCTGCACTGATGCCTTACAGCATAACCAAAGGAACCATGTGAGACATCAAAGTAACTAAATTTCTAGTAATGAATTCAATCTACCAAGCTTAGCATTGATTTTTAGAAGAACAATCATCAAATGCTAATCATTGACTCTAGTTGGAGCAGTACAGGTTTTGGTTTCAATCTGATTTAATTCAGTTTAATGTTTAGAATCCAATTTTGGTTTAAGTTTGATTTCATTTGGTTTGGATTGAGTTCAATCTTATGTTGGACCTTTATTGAGTTCAAGTCTGCTAGACTTGGTTCAAGTTTAGGTCAATTTAGTTTAACTGTGTTTCAATTCAGGCCAACCTGATTAATTCTAGCTTGATTTTAAATTTTTTCTTTAAGTTTGGACTTGATTTAACCTAATTAATGATTTGATTTGAGCTTAGTTAAATTCATATTCAACTTGATTTCGAATTGGCCCAACTTAAATCTGATCAAACTTTGAGTCCAGCTCAATTTGGATTTTATTCTATTTGTTTGATCAATTTAGGTCCATATGAGTCAACTTGACTTTTGTCTATTTAGCTTGAATATGAGCTTGAAGGTTGCTAGAGGTGGAGCCCAAATGTTGGCTTAGGTGTAAGCCTAAGGCTAGTTGAGTGCAAACCCAAAGGGTAGCTAAGGTGCGAGCCCGAAGACTGGCTACGTGCGAGCCCAAAGGCTAGTTGGGTGCGAGTTTGAAGGCTATCTAAGTGCATGTCCAAAGACTAGTTGAGTGCGATCTCGAAGGTTAGCCGAGGTGAGAGCCCGACGTCTGGCTAAGTGCTAGCCTAAAGACTAGTTGAGTGTGAGCTTGAAGACTGACTAAGTGCAAGCTCGAAAGCTAGCTAGGTGCAAACCCAAAGGTTGGTTAAGGTATAAACCTGAAGGTTGGCTCAGTGTGAGCCTGAAGGCTGACTGAGATATAAGGTTGAAGGCTAGTTGTGTATAAGTCTGAAGGTTGGCTTGCATGCCAGTCCGAAAGTTAGCTTTGTATGCTGAGAATTCACCATCTTCGAGGGACCGTGGGTAGCTGTAGTAAAGTCATGGGTTCATCATCTTCAGTACCATCTTCGAGGGGCCGCTGGTGGTCAGTGCGAGTTAGGAATTCACCATTTTCATTATCGTCTTTGAGGGACCACAAGTAACCGCAGTGAGGATATGGGTTTACTATCTTTATCATCATCTTTAAGGGACAACGAGTGACCGTAATGAGTTTAGGGGTTCACCATCTTCATTACTATCTTCGAGAGACTATAGGTGGCCACAACAAAGTGATAGTGTCAAAAATTGAGACAAGAGAAAGTTTACTTTTTACATAGCATTTTTTTTTCCTTTTACTTCTTCTTTCCTTCCTTGCTCTTGCACCCTTCTTTCCCCTTTGCTCCAAAACCCTAGCTGGCCCCTCTCCTCTCTTCCTCGAGCTATGGTCGACCACTCTTCATCCTCCTTAAATTCATGGTTGGACTCAGCCAATTTTAGTTGAATCCAGCTTTGGTGTGTAGTGGACAGTAACAAGGAAAGGCTGGGGCTATGGGATGAGGTTGAGGGGGTTAGAAGCAGCACGAAAGGCCTAAGTCAGCGTGGCATGGTTAGAGCAAGCCATGGTGAGGTAAGTAGCCATTCATGTGGGCACAACAAGGTCGATGCGAGCCACGGTGAGATGAGGCCGGAGCACACAAGCCATAGCATGGTTTGGCCAAATGGAGTGGGAGCAAGCCAAAAGGGGCATGGGTCGGCCACCTCATGGCCACAAGAGGTCAAGTCAAGGGGCCTCCATGCCTAGTGAAGTCTGGCATTGCACGTGGGTGACATCATCGAAGCTTTGGTCAACCATACCCAGGAGAGTAGAGGAGCGGCTGGTGTGATATGTTGATGTATCTGATCTCATAGAAGGGCCACGCGTGCCACTGCAGATGCATCTAAGTCCACTCCATTTTGAGGGTGTCAGCGTGGTGGAGGTCTCAAATTCAAGCCATTGGAATGCCTATTTATGGTGAGGTAGGTAGCAGCATGGGCCATCATTGGATGGCAAGGTCAAGCTAGGTAGTAAACAAGACCACTCCTTCGAAGGAAGAAGAAGAAGAGAAACTAGAAGATTGGTAGGAGAAGGAAAGGAAAAGGTAGAGAATTACCTTATTTTGCTTCAAGTGCCCAATTTCTGATGGTCCCTCCTCCATTTCTGATCTCTTTCGTCCTCTCGTATTCTCATCTCTTTGTTTGTAGGTTCTCAACCCTCCTTTTTATAAGCCTTGAAGGGAATCAATTATTAAATTTTTTATTGGCTCAATATGGGAAATATATTTCTTTGATTTGTGATAAAATTGCATTCCCAAAATGTCTTTTCCGTCAATTGGAATGTAATCCCAGGATTAGGGTTTGTTGCTTGATTTGGGATCTTGAATTTTTTGGAGTTATTCACAATTTTTTTGGAAAATGTTGGATTAAAGTATAATTTTATAAGTTTCAGGGTATTTTTACAAAAAAGATATATTTATAAAAATTTTAAAACTTTTAGCGCCTTTTTTGAATAAAATTTGGACTGATTTATAAAATAAAAATTTTTGAGGGGCTTATTTATAAATCTTTCAGAAAAATTAGATCACAATATATTTTTATAAAGTTTAGGGGTATTTTTACAAAAAAGAACAAAATTTTAAATTCTAAAATTTTTAGTGTCCTTTTTTGAATAAAATTTGGACTCATTTGCAAATAAAAATTTTTGAGTGTCTTATTTGCAAAAGTCAGAAATTTCAGGTGTTTATTTATGAAAGTTAGAAATTTCATAAATTTATTTATGAATATAAAATTTTGAAGGGTTCATTCGCAAACTCTAGATTTTATGGGGATCAATTTGAAATTTTCAAACTTTGAAAGACTTTTTCGTAAAATTTTCATCTTAGTGGCTTATCTACAAAAAAAGTTCAATCCAGGGTCCATTAGTAAAGATTTTATGATTTTTATTTTGGTCTATGTATTTGATAAATTTTGGTCTTCATTTTAGTCTAAATATCTAGCCCACTCAATTTGCTTTGATTTGAACTCAAATTTTCCAACCATTTGAGTGTAAATGGAACTTAATTTTTAGTCAAATTTGATCGTGATTTTAGTCCAATTAAGGCCCACATTTCGATTACAATCCATTGGCTTTTAATTCTACATATTGATTAGATTTTGATGAAAGTTGATTTGCAGTCAAAATTGACTCATATAGTACCTTAACTAGTCTTCTGGCTTGCATCCAAGTCAGCTTTTGTGCTCGCACTTAGCCAGCTTGGGGTTCGCATCTAAGCTAGTCTTCGGACTAACATCCATTCAGCTCTCGGGCTCGCACTAAACCAACTTTCAGATTTGCACATTTAAAGCTGGGTTATGAATCTATCTAAAATCATCATAAATAGTTGTGGATTCTCAAATCAAATTGATTAATGTGAAGTAACTCAATCACAATAAATGGACAAAGGCTAAGTTGACTCGAATGGACCTATATTGATTAAATAAATTGAGTAAAACACAAATTGAGTTGGACTCCAAAAATTCAAATTGAGTTAATCTAAATCAAATAAACTCAGACTAACTCTAATCAGACTTGAGATGGGTTAATTTAAAATCAAGTTGAGTTCAAATCAAATCAAATATGGGTTGAAGTAAGCTCAAATCAAACCCTAATAGGGTTAAATCAAGTCCAAACTAAAAAAAAACAACTCAAAGTTAAAGCAAAACTAAGCTAAGTTGAGCCTGAACTAAAATCAAGTTGAACTAAATTGACTTGAACTTGAGCCAAAGTCCAGTAAACTCAAACTTGATAAAGATTCAATACAAGGTCAAACTCGACTCAAGTTAGATGAAATTAAACTCGAATCCGAACTATAATAGTCCCAACGAAACTAAATAAGATCAAAGCAGGTCCTACTGGGTGTGTTGAACTCTCGACAATACTCCAAGACCAGGGAACAAAGGGTGATGTTACTAGCTTGACTTGAACTAGAATTAATTCGAATAGAATTAAATAAGGTCAAATTGAGTCTCGTTACGTGTATTACAAAAGCCTTTAGCAATACTTCAAAGTTATATCCAACTCTATAAGTCATTGGTGATGTTATCAAACTAAAGAAGTTAATTACCAATATGCTCATAATTGTTAGTCATACTTTGAAACTAGTCAATCCTAGAAGTCATTGATGATGCATCTTCCAAGCTAAGCCAACCAAAAAGTATTGACAATGCTTCAAATCAACCCAAACTAAGGTAGGTTTGAACTCGCTTAATCAGTCAGCCACGACGCATTGTTCAAAAGAAGTTAATCACCAATATACTCAAAACTATTGGTCATACCTTAAAGCTACACCAAACTACATAAGTAGTTAGTGATGCCACCAAACCAAAGAAGTTAATTGCCAATATGCTCAAAATTGTCAGCCACACTTCAAAGTTAAGCCAACCCAAAAGCATTGACAACGCTTTGGTTCAAACCGAACTAGGGTAGGCTCGAACTTGCTTAGTAGTCAACTACAATGTCTTGTTCAAATGAAGTCAACTAACAATATACTCAAAGTCATTGGCCACTCTTCAAAGCTAATTATTGCCTACACCCTATTGGCTATGAAAATGTTTCATCCTCGAAGTTATCGCTAATAAGGCATCGCTAATGCCTTATTAGCTATAAAAATACTTTAATCTTGAAGTTAGTACTTATGCCTTATTGGTTATAGAAATACTTCAAATAATAAAGTTATCTCCTGCACCTCAGTAGTTACAGAAACACTTTAAACTAAATGAAGTTACTGCCTACATCTTATTGGCTAACAGAAATACTTTAAATCACAAAGTTATCACCAAAACTCAAAGTTATCGGAAACACTTTAGGCCAATACCGATAAGCCATCGACAATATCATCCAAGAAAGTTATTACTGAAGCCCAAAGTTATTGGAAGCACTTCAAATTTCTCTCGTTGCCTTCCATGTCTTGTCAGATGACACTATTAAATCAAATTATCAACTTTTGCCAACAATCAAATTAGGACTTATCCAAGACAGACTCTCCACAATCTAGTATACGGGAGCAAGACAACAGTAGACATTGAGCTTTCCCCATTTTGTTCTTATTTTATATCATTTATATATTCAAAGACATTAAAATGTAAAGCGATGGTATATCTTTGCTCAAATCATATATTCCTTTTCTTTAAAATCAATCAAATGATGTTTTCTTTTTTTCTTTTATGTCGCTATTTTATTAATTAAGTTTTTCACTTTAAGATATTATTGATGGTTATAAGAATAATTAACAATAGGAGTTTGCACCTATTAGAAGTCATGTTCCTACAACATCTTACTGCGCATTCAAACTACTATATTTTTAATTTGTTGCTTTGAGATTATTTATCGAGATTTTAATTATCCCAAGTGGTCAATTTTGACCCACAACTCTATATTGCCAAGGTCTAGGTTTGGCCCGAACCTAGGATTAGGTCCAAGATGGGCTTCCATCAGGGAATCTGAGTCTAGATCCATATGCTAAATTTTAATCTAGATTCAGTCCATATTTGAATTGCCCTTAGCTCTTAAACCAAATAATGGATGGAATGTGGACTACAAATGGGGATATTAATTTAACTCAAGACTCATAAGTTGTTCGAATTTGGCTTGAGCTCAGCTCAGCGTAGCTCGTTAAGAAAACAAGTTCAATTTTGTGCTCGACTTGTACGGTTCTAGCTTGAAAACTTGGTTAATTTTTAAATTATTTTTATATTATATATAATTTATATTTTAAAGTTTCTTTCTGAAAACCCGACTCTTAATTTTTATTTTTTATAAAATTATTATTATTATTTAAATAATATAATTATATAATTTATTTTTATTTTTTATTTGCATGATATGTTTATTTATGTTATTATTTAGAATTGTCCATATTATTTTTTAGACTTTATATTTATTATTTTATTATTTTAAATATCAGTTGCTCATCGATTATGAATATCATTATATTTGGATGTTAATTAATCATTTTAATGTTTGGTTTTTTAATAATTATTTTAATAGCAATTAGCTAAAAATTATTGTTAAAAATTTCAAATCATAAATTTTAAATTGGAGCTCGTCTCGTTTGACGTCACGAGCTTTGATCACGAGCCGAGCTTGAACCGATAGAACTCGAGGTGAGGCGAACATGCTTAAGTCCGACTCGTTGAAACTCCTTACTCCAGCTGCATATGATTTTGAATTCAAAATAATAAATGATAAATAGATACAGCTGACCTAAAACACATAAAGTTAATTTAAAAAATTGTATAATATATAAATAAAATTAAAATTATTTGGGACCTGAGTTGGATCGGATTGGACCCATATGAGTTCAAATCTGGATCTAAAATTAATTAGGACTTTTCAAGCTGACCCGAGTTTGGTCCATCAAGTCATAAGTTGTGCTCGAACCTGTTTGTAAGAGAGCCCAACCTTTTCAAATTCGGGCTAAACCCGGATCCACTTCCAAGTGAGTTCATCTTGGATTCTGGAGATGCTTAGATGCGACAAATCCGTCAAACTCATCCTCAAATCTGAATTAGAAATTGATCACAGAATAATCTTAGAAGCTCAACAATTCGGCAACGGATTCAGTGGCAACAACAGATCCAAATCTAGAGTCTAGTCCGGATAATGAGTGAATCCATCTGAATTAATTGAGTTCACTACCTATCTACAATAAATAAAATTGTTAGTGGAGCCCAAATCTGAGATCAACTTCACCTGCCTAGCCTCTTGAGAACTCAACTCGTCAATTCACCTTCTCATCGTCTTGTACAAAAAAGAATTGTAAAAAGAACCGCCGAAAGCTCTTCGATGATGGCCGCCCTGATGCTCAAGTCAAGGTAAAGTCTAATAATATGAGAGTAGAGTGAGTAACCAGATATCAGTTCTTATCTCCTTGGAGATTGTTTTATTTATAAGGTACATGTACATCAATATCCGGTGACCTTCGATGCCATAATCTCGCCAAATTTTTCGTGATAGAGATTATTGAATTCCATATTCTATGGGATTTATTTCCGGGGATGGAGGCAAATAAAATTCTTTTGTTATATGGCCCCAAAACCCACTTTATGAAGGTTCCCAAGTTTGGCAACTCGGAGTAGCTTCTATAGGAGGATCTTGAAGCTCGAGTGGGCCAGCACATCAGGTTATTTTTACTTCAATACTAGTGTTTTCTCACACCTCGGCGTAAAGGAGAATTTTTACCTCAGGCATATTAGCTTGCACCTTGGCCTCAATTGCCCTCAAGTTTAACTTCTATTAATTTTACCTCAGTGTAGTGACATTAACCAAGTAAATTATCAGTGCCTCCCAAGCCTGAGCATCCGGTTATGGTGGCTCAAAGGTTAGAATTATTTACGAGGAGTACTCAAAGGGTAACTTGTTTTGATCTGGCTAGCCCAATAGATCGCAGAAAAATGAGCAGTTACCTTTTCTTTAATGCTCATGGCCATTTCGCAATTATACGCTCGCGTATTTTCAAAACGCTACCTTCGTTACTAGAGCCAATGATTGACCTTTCGAAGACAGGGTATAGGATTTCTCCACATGTCCACTGAGATCTACTTCTAGGTCCAAAAGGGCACAAACACATTTTTTGAGATCTGAGACTTGTTACATGTCATTCATTAGACGGTCCTTTCCTAACTATAAATACAAGGGTTAGGACTAGCTTACTACTTTCTCTACTTCAGATATTTCACACTATCCCTAGATCCACCTTTCTTTCAACTTCCTCTATAATTTTTGATGGTTGGTAAAGGCGACAACTCTAGTGATTGTGCTTTCTTGCCTCTAAACATCCCTGCATCGGCCCCGCCATCGGTGGGAAGCGTAGTGGTCCCCCCCTCCCTACGCTGCTGCCACCACTACAAGAGTCTCTAGTTCTTCCTCTCAGACTCGAGATTTGAACCCCTCCTCCTCTTTTTCCTTTTCTAAAGTTTATTTACTCATTTTAAAACTCAGCAAAGTGGCCATGAACCAGAGTCAAATAACCCGAGTCTAGAGTCTTGTAGAGCCCAAACTGAAAAATTCACAGTATTTAGGATTGGATTCCATCCAAACCATAGTTTTCAGATCCCCCAAACTCAGTCGTCACCCAAAACTCTAAATCACTTTGCTTCGTAGTTCAATAAATATCTTTTTCTCTAAACTTAGCATGATCGGGTCATTATGAATCTTTTTTAAGTAATGAAGGATTTCCTTCGGTTTGAGTCTAGGTATCTGAGTAGACCCTTTGGGAGAAGAGGTTAGAACATATGGTTTAAGTCTTCAGTTTCCCAGATGACGTCAAAGTCAATATATGGGGCTCGAAAGAAAGTCTCTCTTCCCTCAAGAACTAATTTGGGCACGTCTTCACCGCCTTTTGGGAAAAGTTTGAGGTAGGGCTCAAATACTTTATAGACAATTTTACTTCGGCAGTAATGTCTAACCTTGACCTAGCACCTAACTAGCTTGTATTGAATGCGATCAAACTCATTATCGCATTTTGAGCTGTAGCAACGACCAAAGGGGTCCCTCTATCTGTGGAGATGTTCCGAGATACTTTCCGAGTTGGACGCAATTTGGGGGTAGATGAAAGGTGGTACCTTTCCCCAAGGAAGGGCTGACGCTTGTTCAGAGTGAACCCATCCTTGATCCATTTATTGGAAAGATCACCCTATGAGGGTAATCTTGAGAGAGGACTTGGGACTTTGAAGCAAGTGGGTGATGCCCTTCGAGCATAGGAAACCTCCTAAGTCATCTCTCAAGGTTTGACAACTATTGTCTTCTTGGTCCTTTGAGGTGCCAAAACCAAGATCTACCCTGAGGTGGTCGAATGAGGAGAAGCTCCTTGGGCTCAACCTATTAGTAGCCCAAAATTCTTGTATGATCTATTTTTTGGGTTTTCATACATCTATATTCTTGTTTTTACTAACGATTATCCCATTTATACTTGTAGGGTTGAGTCAAATATCATTTATGAATAAGGCCATCAATAAGTGGGCTAGAGCTCCCCGAGATTCTCTCCCACAACCACTGAAGAGGCCAAAGAGGAAGACTAAGGAAACAAAAGAATCTGTGGGGCCTTTTGTACCCATTGAGCCAATAGGGGAGAAAGAAAAAGAAGAAGAAACCCCATACGTCAGGAGCCAAAGGTAGTAGCTCCATTTCCCCGAGGATTGAAAAGAAGAGGAAGAGGAAGGAGGGTGTAATAAGTCCAAATCCTCCCCCTCCCAAGGCTGTTTAGGTTGTCGAGGGGCCGATGGGCCCTGATACCGTGATTGAACCAAGGTGTGAGGTGTTGGAGGTTCCTTCCTCCTCTCCTTCCCCACACTTATAGAGGCACAAAATGTTGAGCTCACAGAAGCTTCATTGCCATGGTAAAGAGGTGGCCAAGGATGACGACAACCTAGAGGAGACATTTGGTCCAAACCCTCTCATTGCTCAGATGTAAGTGCTACCTTGTATACTAACATACCATAGTATCATGATTCTAGCTCTCAGTTCGGAGTACAGATTGTAGACTATTTTTTACCATGTCACAAAGCATTTCCTTGAGGCTAAGAAGCCTCCTCATGCCAAACCCAATTGAACTTAGCTGAGGGTAAAGCCAAGGCTTTGCAGCTCGAGGTAAATTTGCATTGAATGGAACTTGCTGGGGAACGCAAGGCAAAAATGATCGTGGAGAAGAAGGACTCAGCTATAGCTGAAAAAGAGAAGGCCAAGGAAGAAAGGGATTTGGCTTGGTGGGAAAATGATCGCTTATTGAAGAGCCATGCTGTCGAGCTTATTAAAGCAGGAGAAGACATTCTTACCACCTTCTGGGGGAGCAAAGAGTATAAACTCCTAATTAAAGATGCTAGGAAACTCACTGTTTGGGAATATAAGAATAGCAAGGAGTACTTGGAGAAATCGAGTGTCTTAATGCAGAGGTGTAGGGAGCTGGTTACCTAACTTGTTGAGGCACAGTGATTATGTGGTCAAGAAGACCCGACTTCAACCCTCACGCCCTTCAGATTGAATTTTACAACAAGGATTAGATAGAATGTTTGTGTCATGAGTGTGGTGAGGTCATTAACATTGATCCAATCCCTCCAATTGGTGATGAGGATGTTGAGGGTTCAAGTACTATATATTCCCTTAGCTCCTCGGAGGGTGAGGAAGGCTCAGTGGAGGTTCCTAGTCCACCGAATGATGCATAGTCATTGTACTTAAGTTTCCCTTTATCTTCTTTGGCAGTTTAGGTCCCAATATAATATCCTTCTTTCTTAATGAAAATTTTCTTTTTCTTTTCTCTAAATGTTGGTTTGATGTAATCAGTTCTGCTTCTGAGTTCATAGCCTTGTTGTTTTTACTTATCTCTCTCTTTCTTCTTTATCATGCTATGAGAATTAAGTCTTAATTCGATGATTACCTCAAATGGTAGAAAGACAAGGTTGAGCCTGATCCAAGGTTGAGGTCTTAGGCTTGGTTTGAGCAAGATTCTTGCAGTATAAATGATTGAGCTTAGAGATTTTGGGGTTTCGCAATCCGGAGTTCTTATACAACCTGGAATCTTATGTTTTAGTAGAACGAGGCCTTTGTACCTCAGTATACTTGAGTTCTTCCATGCCTCGATGGACTAAGGTCTTTATGCCTTAACGGACTAAGCTCTTCCATACCTCGACAGACCAAGGTCTTTGTGCTTTGGTGGACTGAGCTCTTCCATGCCTCGATGGACCGAGGTCTTTATGCCTTGATAGACAAAGGCCTTCCATGCCTTGATAGACTAAGGTCCTTTTGCCTCGGTGGACCGAGGTCTTTCATACCTCGGCAGACCGAGGTCTTTGTATCCCGGTGGATTGAGGTCTTTCATGTCTCAGCAGACCGAGGTCTTTGTGCCTTTGTGGACCAAGAACTTTCATACCTCAACTAATTGAGGTCTTTGTGGCTTGGCAAACCAAGGTCTTCGTGCCTCAGTAGATCGAGATCTTCCATGTCTCAGCAAACTAAGGTCTTCACTGACACTTTGCTAAAACTTCATCATTTCTTAAGAGATAGGAAGGATAAATTTCATTTCACGAATAAGATTTAGAGAAAAAACTTTCTCAGGTTATTAATATGCCATGTCCTTGGGAGAGCTTCACCATCCCCATACTCCAACTTATACACTCCTGGTCTTACAACTTGAGTGATTCTATACGGGCCCACCCATGTTGGCGATAGCTTCCATGAATCTTGGTCGGCAAGCTTAGCTTGGTGTAATACGTAACCTCCTGGCTATAACTCTCTGCTATGAACTTGAGTATTGTAATGTCGAGTTACTCATCATTGGTATTTTGCAATCCTTGTGCATGCCTTTTCCCGAGCTTCCAATACTAGGTCTTTTTTTGCTCTAAGATTCTCCTCATTTGCCTTGGGTTTGTAGGTCTTGAGTCGGGACAAGGTGAGACCAACTTCTATAGGAATGACTGTTTCAACCCCATAAGCAAGCAAGAATGGTGATTCACCTATCGAGGTTTGATGGGTCATATGATATGACCATAGAACATGAGGCAGATCTTCGATCCAAGCACCTTTTGCCTTCTCTACGCATTTCTTTATTCTTATAAGTAAGGATAAGTTGGTTAACTTAGTTAGCCCATTTGATTGTGGGTGCATAACAGAGGTAAACTTTTGCTCGATATAGAGATTATTGCAATAATCTTTGAATCTTGAGCCATCAAATTGCCTCCCATTATCTGTGACAATGGCATGAGGTAATCCAAATCTATAAATTATTTTTTGCAAAGAAACTCTTGGATCTTCTTATCTATGATAATTGCAAGAGGCTCAATTTTCATCCACTTAGTGAAATAGTTGATAGAGACTATTAAAAATTTTCTTTGTCCCAAGGCTGGGAAAAATAAACCAAATATATTCATTCCCCATTGATCAAATGGCCAAACTACCTAGGTTTGTTGGAGCCAAAATGTGGGGTTGTAGTAGACTGAGGCATGCCTTTGACATTGCCCATATTTGGAGATAAACTTCGTTGGTTCGGTGATCATGTTGAGCCAATAGTAGCCTTACCTTAGGAGTTTATGAGCTAAAGCTCGTCCTCCACCATGACCCCCACCATGACCTCCACCATGACCCCCACATATTCCTTTATGCACCTCATAAAAGGTGTACACGATCTCACTTGGTCGTAAGCATCACAACAAAGGTCTCGAAAGGGATCTCTTGTGTAGAACCCCATCTATGAAGTTTAGCGCTAGTCTCTTAATTTTTTGAGCTTCTATTAGATCTTTAGGAAGTTGGACAATTTTGAGATATGAGGTGATGGAGTCCACCTAGCAAGGCTTTTCATCAGTTTGGTATACTTTCTCCTCCTGCGAGTAGCTCAGGGATTGAAGATCCACAAAAATTTGCCTCAGTGTTGAGTTCGGGATTATCGAAGCCAATCATACCAATGCGTCAGCTTCAGTGTTGTTGTCTCACAGTACTTGGCAAACTACTACTTGGTCGAGCTTTATAATGTGCTTATGAGCCTCAGCCAAGTACTTAGTCATAGTATCATCCTTTGTCTCATATTCTTCACTAACTTGTGAACAAACTAATTAGGAGTTACTGAGCACCTTTAACTTCTTTACTCTTATTGCTCTTGCCACATGAAATCCAAACAGGAGAGCTTTATATTCTACCACATTATTCGAGACTTCAAATCCCAAATGAATAGAATATTTGGTGACCCTCCCATCGAGATTTACTACTACAACACCAATCTTGTAACTTGATTTGTAGGAAGAACCATCTATCTAAACTTCCCAAGGTTTGGATTCAAATCACACGAGATGTGAAGTAGTCTCCACCAATAAGTTTACTAAGGCTTGAGCCTTGATAGTTTTTCAAGGTTCAAAATTTACCTCAAACTTACTCAGCTCAATGGACCATTTAAGTAATTATCCTAAGGTTTTTGACTTTTGTAAGGTTTGCCAAAGCAGAAGGGTGGTAAGTACCACAGCAGGGTGTGCCTGAAAATATAGGCAAAGTTTTGAAGCCACCAGAACTACAGCATAAACTAGCTTCTCCAACAAGAGATATCAAACCTCAACTCCTGAGAGCACATAACTTACATAGTACACGAGGTGTTGTTTTTCTCCTCAGTCACTCACTAAAACCAAATTGACAACCTGATCCAAGGCTGCTATATAGATGAATAACACCTCACATGGCTATGGCCTTACTAGAAGTGGAGGCTTGGCTAGGTACCTCTTGAGGTCTTCAAAAGCTTGGCTACACTCTTTAGTCCACTCAAATCTGGAGCTTTATTTTAGTGCTTTGAAGAAGGGTGAGGACTTTCCAACTACCTTAAATAAAAAGCGGTTGAACACTGTCAGCCAACCTGTGAGCCTTTGTACCTCTTTGGTAAAGTTAAGTGGTTTCATCTTAAGTATTGCTCTAATTTTTTCAGGTTTTGCTTATATTCCTTATTATGAGACGAGATACCCGAGAAACTGTCCCGAGTTTACACCAAAAATACACTTCTCTAGATTCAACCTCATCTTATACTTCCAAAGTGTGTCATAGATTTCTTTAAGGTCTCTAAGATGTTCTTCAACTTTAAGGTTCTTCAGAGTATGTCATCAATATATACTTCCATGTTCCTACTGAGTTGATGCTCAAAAACTTTGCTCACCATTCTTTGGTATGTCCACCATCATTTTATAGTCCAAAGGGCATCGTCGTGTAAAAGAAGGTACCTTGGTTAGTGATGAAAGCCGTCTTCTCTTCGTCTTTGGGATGTATCCAAATTTGGTGATAACCTAAAAATGAATCCAGAAAACTTAAAAGCTAATGTCCCAAGGTCGAGTCGATGAGCTGGTCAATTTTGTGTAAGGGGTAGCTATCATTCTAGCATGCTTTATTGAGGTTGGTGAAGTCCATGCACATTCTCCATTTACCATTTGGCTTTCTCACCATTACTATATTAGTGAACCACTCAGGATAGTAGACTTTTCTTATGAACCCTGTATTAAGAAATTTGTTTACCTCATTGGTAATGGCTTTATAGTGCTCGAGGGTGAAGTGTTTTTTCCTTTGCTTGACTGGCTTATAGTTCTCCACCACGACAAGCTCATGTTGGGCCACCAAAGGATCTATACCTGGTAAATCTTCGGGAGACCATGCAAAGACATCTTGGTTCTTTTATAAGAATCCACCAGGTTTGGTTTGAAGGGGCTCAGAGAGTTTTGCTCAAAGCTTCATAGTCCATCTCGAGCTCCCATCAATGACCTTGTTGACCAGTTGCTCAATAGGTTCAACTAGCACCTTTTTCAGGCCTTCGATAAAATTCTTTGATTTCTGAGACCTCCAAGTTTTTTCCCTTCTTGCTGAGGCTCTTTTGCTAGTAAGCTATCTCATGCTTCCTCGCAAGGTTTTGGTCTCCCCAAGCCTCAGCTATGCCATGCTTAGTGGGAAATCTCATAACCAAATGAAAGGTCAAAATTACTACTTCCAATTGGTTTAATGTCGATCATCCCAATATAACGTTGTAAGTTGAATGAGTCTGAACCACCATAAATTTTATTTTGATTGTGGAGCTCTTCAAACTCTCACCAACAATTAGAAGTAACTAGATCATGCCGAGTGGAGTGATTGAATTTCCTATGAACTCGGTCAATATCCCCATATAGGGCTCTAGCTTTGATTCTATCTTCATTTGATCATAAGCCCAAGTAAACAAAATGTTGGCCAAGCTCCTCATGTCTATCATGATACGCTGGGTGAAGTAGCCATCCAAAATTATCGAGATAATAAGAGTGTCATTATGAGGAGTTGAAATACCCTGTATCTCTTGCCGAGAATACCATGTCAACATGCTCAGGGTTGCAGTGTTGTCGTTTGACCTCTTTACAATCCTTCTACACCCCAATGATGTCTCAACATTTGGAAGTTGAGGCCAAGGCTTCACTTGGTGTTATGGGATTGACGAGGATCATATTAAGATGGCCTTTAATTGGCAAATTCTGCAACTCGGGTGTAGGACTCCTCTGAGGAGAGTCTTATGGTTGATCTTCTTGAACGAGTACTTCATCAACTCTTTGGCCTCAGTGAATGAAGAGCCTCAAGTGCCCTTTCTTGATGAGTCTTTTAATCTCATTCTTGAGATGCTTGCATTCCTTGGTTTCATTACCATAATCTTTGTGAAATCGATAATACCTCAATTGATCTAATTGTCGCCTATTTGAGGTGATTTGTGGTGGCTTCTTTAAAAGATTTCTATATTCTATCTAAGCCAACACCTCCATTCTAGAGCTATTTAGTAGTGTATAAACTCGAAATTCCTGACAGTGCTCTCTTCACTCATTCCTTTGCTTCTTAGATTAAGACAACTTTTCCTCTTCGACCTCTTTTTTTTATTTACCTCAGCCCTCAAATTCCTTTTTGGCTGATAAAGCTTCCTCGGGCATTGATGTATTGTCAGGTTATTTAGATAAACTCGGCCAAGGTCGTTGGGGGGAGGGGGTGCCTTCTAGCCATCTCATATACCACTTGAGGTTGTCTTATTCCATTGATTTCCACAGTGAAGATGATGGAATTGTCAAGCTCAAACACTTTTAGTCAGTCTTGTTGAATCGAGCTAGAAATTCCCTCAAACTTTCTCCCTCTTATTGCTTCAAAGTCAAGAGTGTAGAGAGGTCCTTTCGTCGAGGCACCAAAGAGATGAATTGCTTTTTGAATCCATCAACTAGGTCATCAAAGTATGTGATTGAGTGTCTCAAAAGGCCTGCATACCATGTTCAAACCGGTCCTTGAAGTGTCATAGGGAATGCTTTGCACATGGTTGAATCCCATGCACCTTAGAGGATCATAACATTCCTAATGGTGCTTACATGATTAATGGGGTTTTTGGAACCATCATACACTTTGTATAGTAGAGGATGGAACTTTGGTTGTATTGGAGAATAGGCAATCTCAAGAATAAGAGACGTATCATACCTCACATAATTAGGATGAATGAGAGTGCTCGACGTTCTCGGCATCACCTGCGAGGCATCTTCTGGTTGAGTAGCTTTATCCAAGGCTCAACTTACATAAGTGTGGTATGTAGTTTCATTGGTCGAATCATAAGTAGGGTCATATCAAGCTTGACCCTTTGAAGCCTGGTGCTATAAAGAGGCTCCTACAAGAGAGTTTCGGCAGTCCTATTGATGACACCCACTATAGTGCAGATGGCTGATGACTTGTGAGAGCAGTTTATTGTGTAAGCTCTGAGGCTAACCTTGAAGTGGAACTTGAGATTGAGAGCAAAGGTTTTGCATCATCCAAGTCTGAGCTTCTAGCATCTACATCATTCATTGAACTTCCATGATTAATGCCTGAAACTCTTATTGATTCACTAAATCGAGAGGAGCTATGGGCATCTCAATAATTGTTTGTAAAGGAACCCCCCTGAGATTCTTGTAGTGGAAGAGAAGGGATGGTTGAGTTGACCCAGTGAGTAGGTTGAGCTGGGCTACTGGTTGAGTCATGCGATTTTGCCGACGTGAGAGTAGTTTACCCCCAGGGTGATTCCTGGATGTCGACGCCTTTGTGCCAACGGCAAGATTGAAAATTATTCTAAAATGTGAACGAGAGAACATAGTGAAGTAGCTCTCAATGAAAGCACCACTGTTGGTAGAGCCCAAATATGATATCGACTTCACCCGCACAACTAGGGGTGAGCAAAACCAGTTTACCATACCGGTTTTGCTCAATTTAGAACTGGAACCGGATTTTAATTCTCAAAAAATTGAGAATTGGAACTGTACCGGTTTAGGTATGATTCCAGTTCTAAACTAGTTTTAAACCAGTTCTAAAACCGATATACCGGAGCTCCGGCGTGGCTGTTCTGGCAGACGGAGGAGAAATTGGAGCAAGTAGCGACCAGATCGGAGGAAGTGATGGGCCTAGCGATGACTGGCGAGGGCGAGGGCAAGGCGGCTTCGCTGCCAGCGCGGGGGCGAGGCAGCGTTGCTGTGAGCTCGGGGGCGAGGGCGAGGGCGAGGCAGCGTTGCTGCGAGCTCGGGGGCAAGGGCGAGGGCGAGGCAACGTCGCTGCGAGCTCGGGGGTGAGGGCGGGGCGGCGTCACTGCGAGCGCAGGGGCAAGCGCGAAGGCGAGGCGGAGTCGCTGTGAGCTCGGGGGCAAGGGTGAGGGCGAGGGTGAGGCGGCGTCACTGCGAGTGAGGGGGCAAGCGCGAAGGTGAGGCGGCGTTGTTGTGAGCTCGGGGGTGAGGGTGAGGGCAAGGGCGAGGCGGTGTCGCTGTGAGCACGGGGGTGAGTGCGAGCGCGGGGGCGAGGTGGCATCGCGGCGAGCTCGGGGGCGAGAGCGAGGGCGAGGCTGAGGCCAAGGCGGCGTCGGCGCATCGCTGCGAGCGCAGGGGCTAGGGCGAGGGCGAGGGCGAGGGCAAGGCGACGCAGGAATTAGGGTTAGGGTTAGGGTTTTGATTGAAGATATATATATATATATATGGGTAAAACCGGTTCCAGTTCACCGGTTTTTCAGATAATGTAGAACTGGAACCGGAACCGATTTTCGGTTCTGTTAAATTTAAGAACCGGAACTGTATCGGTTTGATTTGAGAATCGATTTTTTGGTACGGTTCGGTATACCGGTTTTTCGATTTTTTTGCTCACCCCTACGCGCAACCCCTTGAGAACTCGATCTACTATGCCACCTTCTCACCATCCTGTACAAAAGAGAATTGTGAAAAGGATCGCTGAAAGCTCTTTGGCAATGGGCACTCTGACACTCAAGTTAGAATAGAGACTAATAATATGAGAGTGAAATGAGTAATTAGATATTAATCCTTACATCCTTAGAGATTATTTTATTTATAGGGTATAGGTACATCAAGATCCCGTGAACTTCGGTGCCATAATCTCACCGGATTCTTCATGATAGAGATTATTGAATCCTAGATTCTATAGGCGGGGATGGAGGTGAACAAAATCCTTCTCTTATATGGCCCCAAAACGTACTTTATGAAGGTTCCCAAGTTTAGTGACTCAGAGTAGCTTCTATAGGAGGATTTCAAAGCTCGGACATACCAGTATACCCGATTATTTTTACTTCGACACTAGTGATTTCTCACACCTCGGTATAAAAGAGAACTTTTACCTCGAACGTCTTAGCTTGCACTTCGGCCTCAATCGGCCTCGAATTCGACTTCTATGAATTTTATCTCGATATAGTAATATTGACCAAATATATTATCATAAATATTTTAAAATTTTAAATTCATGATATAAAAAATTGGGTACAACAATTAAGTTAATGTTTCATACCGAACCAATCTGTAAGACCAATTTTAATCCATTTTTACAAAAAGGGAATCAAAAAACATTGCATGGAGGGGTAGGTTTTCAATCGATTCCCTTAACTTCGAAACAACTTCACTTGTTTAAGACAATGAAAGCAATCAGACAGTTAATATGAATCATCAAACAGACTGAAATCACAGGAAACAGGTACCAAGAAGAAACAAGTAAATCTCATAAAATAGCCACAAATTGAATCTGATAACTTCAGAGTCTCTGACACCACAATTAACTCAAAAAGAAGAATTTATTCCGATAACTTCAAGATGATACAACAATGCATTATACATGAACTGATTAGCACATTCTTCCCCACAAAATTATGCTTTCCAAAAATACAAGAACAATTAGCAGAAAACTTATATGGTGGAAGTGAACAGAGGCAGCTGCACTTCCCCTCCAGCTCAATGCCTGTATTCCTGAAGAGAGAACAGAACCGAGATGCCTGTCACCAAGACAGGCTTCATCTCCTTATTGCCAAACCACAATCCCCACATACCATTGCCAGATACAGGCCTTATTTTTCAGGTCTTTGATCACATTATTCACTCCATCTATTGCAATGAGAGCCAATGCTTCGGTTATTCTTTCAGTTTTCTAGATTTCTTTCTAGCACCAAATCAGTTAGCATTTCTAAATATTAGTAGAGGATAAATAGAAGTTTCTAATAAGCACACTCTTAAGGGCAAATGGACATCGCATGCAGGTTGCTGTAGAAACGGGCTCTAGCCGACGGTGCTTCTGCTTTTGCCAAACGGCAATTCCCCGAGCTACATCAGCGTCCGTTGCACCAATTTACCAGTACAAACAGAATAAGAAACAAAGGAAGCATGTGTTTGGTCAGAACACAGACAACAGAAGAATAAGCAAAAGAAAATTTGCCATGGTCCGAGACACAGCGTCCACGAAGAGCTAGCATTCAATTCATCCAAATTTCAGCTACAGAGCTTGTGCCACTCTAGCAGGGATCAGAACAGTCGTACAGGCTGTCATCCAAGGAAACACTTGCAACCAGAATCGCTAATTTATTACTCAAATCTTCAATACACAGTACCAGCACTTAGGATACCTGGTTTCCTGCGACTCTCGCCGGCATTACCAGCGCTACGTGGGATGAACACACCAGTTCCGTTCGATGCTTTTCCAGGTCCTGCACTGTTAAGGAAAACAGCTTTCATTCCGAACCCCGGACGAGGCTGGTTTTGATGCCGTTGTTGCTGCAATGGCGGCCACAAAGAGGCTCCTTTGAGGTTGACCCGAGCAACTGAGATCTGTTGCTTTATCAGCCGCTGAAACTACATCAACAGAAACAAAGAAACAAAACCAATCAAAAAAAGAGTAGCAGAAAAGCAATCAAAGAAACAGAACAGTATCAAACCTGAAGCCGCTGCAGGATGGCAACTGATATTGGGAAAGGCTTTTCTGGATTAGCTAAAATCCCTTGCCCTGCCGTGACATGGAGCAGATCCACGGAACGCAACCGGGACAGCTCCGATGGAGTCGGCCATCCTTCCAAGGGACACAGCATCGACTGCGGCGAACCCGCCACCACCTGCCACACAAACACAAAAAATCTCCGATTAAAACCAAAACCAAAAGAAACTCTGATTCTATAGTTTGCAGATGTCCAAACCTTGGGTTCGTCTTCGTCTTCATCATTGCCTTCCGCTTCAGTCATTGGCTCCATCGACGGGGTGGTCAAATCATAATTCTGGAACAAAGTGTCATACAGAAACTCGTCCGGGAGCCAGGAGAAAACACCATCATCCGCCATAGCCACTGCTGCCGACTGCTAACCAAAGGCGACGAAAAAACAGAGAAGAAGAAGAAGAAGAAATATTTATAACACTACAAAGAGGGAGCATCTGTGAAGGAATGATGAGGAAGAATCAGAATAAGTGATCGGAAGAGGAGCCGGCGAATATTTAAAATGGAGAGCAAGCGAAATGGTCAGCACATCCGGAACCACAGATGCTCCGGATGGATTGCCTTGGCATCATACCATCGTACTGCGGTCCACATCCTTCGAATTTTTTTCTCTCTTTTCTTTCCGGCTTCTGACTTTTTTGACAGCCAATATTAACATCAAACTGTGTTCGTGGTCTGAATCTGAACCTAACGAATGATGATAATGATTTGAGCGGATGTTTGGTAGGAATCGGAGGGTGTGTTGTCAATGCCCTGTGAATGCATCGAATCTGAAAATAAAGAACCTCGATGGAAAAACATACCTTCATTGTTTGTCTTGTTTGTCACATGAAGTCAACCTAAAATTAATGTGTAGAGCAGATATCTTCTGATTTCATACATTATTTCTTCCAAAAGTTATCGGGGTACTCAACCGCCGCTTGGGGCTGTTGGGCTACAACTACTATATTTTCCTAGGTGATAATGATGAACGCGGATGAGTCAATGAACGTGGTGGTCATGGTTCATGTGTTGCATGCATCACATCATATCATGTGTTGTCATTGGCCTAAATCTTAATACCTGAAACACATGAAGGTGGTTGAACAAAAGCAGACGTTCCAAGGAAGAAACTTCTCTAGTGCTCTCTTTTACACACAATCCATGTAAGTCGCCCAAAGTTTTCGTCAAGTCAGAACATTGGTTCAAGAAATCAAGAAAGCGGATGTGACTCATGCGGTTCGGGCCTACAACATTGGGTTCTCCCGTTCATAGACGGGTCAACAACTGTTATGACTCGATCATGACCTATTTAAGTTATTTAATTAATTGGATTAACGGACCGATCCGTTTATACATCATTCAAAATATAAAATATACTCGTATAAATTGATTTATATTGATAAATCAATATTAACAAATAATCACAATTTTATTAAATTAGTTTTAAATAATATAAAACTATTGAATTGATATGAAGTGTTTTATATATTTGTATTATTATTATTGTATAAATACAAGTTATTCCGTGGATTATAGATGAGTTAGTTTAATCCATTTTAAGTAATACAGATAATAGGAATCATACGGAATCCCAAGCTTAGATTCCATTGAAATACGTTCTCAAGAGTCGCATTCTTCGTGTTTGATAGATCCGGTTCGCTCGCTCGCAACTCGCAAGCAACGCAAGATAACCAACCACTAATCGCAGCCGTCCACGTGGTACACCGTTTTCTGTCTTTGCCTCAACCGCCCATGCTGATCAGACGACTGGAGCTGCTCTGGAACCGGATCATCCATATAAAGCATTCGCTCGCAAACAACGCAAGATCAACTAACCGCTGATCGCAGCCGTCCACGTGGCACAGCGCTTTCTATTTTTGTCTCGACCGCCTCATGCTGGTCAGGCGCCAGGAGCTGCTCTGGAATTGGATTGTCCATATAAGCAGCGGTTGCTCCACCGACTCCTTCTCGTCGTCGTCTCCGGATCACAGCTAGGATTCCGCTCCGAGAAAGAGCGAGAGAGAGAGAGAGAGAGAGAGAGAGAGAGAGAGAGATGGGAGGAGATCGGAGAATCGGGGTGGCGATGGACTTCTCGACGAGCAGCAAGATGGCGCTGGCGTGGGCGATCGAAAACCTCCTCGACAAGGGCGACACCCTCCTCGTCATCCACGTCAAGCACGGCCAGCCCGACGAGGCCAAGCACGCCCTCTGGGCCAATTCCGGATCTCGTATGCTCTCTCTCTCTTCTCTTTCCCCTTTTTCCTCACCTTCGATCTTGCTAACCGAGGCTCTCCTCTGATCAGCTCTGATCCCTCTGTCCGAGTTCCGGCAGCCGGAGGTCATGAAGCACTACGAGATCGCCACCGACATCGAGGTCCTCGACTTGCTCGACACCGCTTCTCGGCAGAAGGAGGTCCAAAAAGGCTTCGCTGTTCGCTGTTTTTTCCGCTGATTAGAGTTTGAAATTCCGGTTGATGGTCGTTTATTTCGAATTTCAGGTGACGATCTTGACAAAGGTGTACTGGGGTGACGCAAGGGAGAAGCTCTGTGAAGCTGTGGAAGATCTGAAGCTGGACTCGCTCGTCATGGGTAGCCGAGGCCTCAGCCAGATCCAGAGGTTCGAATTATTAAATAAGACCACATTTATTGATCTTTTTATGCAAGGATATCATTTATTGATCTTATTCCTGTCAATTTGAACCAACAATAGTAAAAAAAGATAGTGCCCTCACAGTTCACTGATCGGACGGTTTGTTTCCTTGTTATCTTATATGGAATTTGTTGTTGAAATTATCAAAATTTCTTGTTGGTCTTTTATCTATCTGACATGATTTATCGAATGGAAAACTTGAATTTACAATAATAAAGAATACGTAGCAAGCTCACATATCCTGATTCCCTGATTGAACAACTTGTTTTCGCTGTCAGCATCTATAATGCATGAGCCATGTAATATTCTATAGCGATTTGTATTTTGAACGCGCGCGCTTGCTTATGAACTACAAACAGGTAAGGATGGTGGGTCCTCTAGCTTTTTTTTAATTATAGAAGAATGATACCTTTATCCTTTATTATTTGTCATTAGCCGTCAGCGGATGTGAATGAATAATCTATTGGATGGATTAGGTTGCAAGTTGTTGGACATGGTCAATTTTTATCTTCTAAGGTTGCTTCATTGGAGTGATCTCCAGAGATGAAAATTTTCTTTTACAATCAAAATCTGCACATGGAAATATTCATTGTATTCAGCTAACGAGTCTCTCTGTTTCCCTCGATCAACTAGCTTATG
This sequence comes from Trichopus zeylanicus subsp. travancoricus, assembly GCA_005019695.1. Taxonomy (NCBI): domain Eukaryota; kingdom Viridiplantae; phylum Streptophyta; class Magnoliopsida; order Dioscoreales; family Dioscoreaceae; genus Trichopus; species Trichopus zeylanicus. The sequence continues at coordinate 5,071 of RXID01014823.1, read as the reverse complement.
GTTTAGACAAGGTCAACTGACCACTCATTCCAGATGTTTTGAGTATGTTTGAAATTGGCAACTGCAATAGAATGCTGATCTGGAGGAGGGAGGAGATAGGCGATAGGCTGACACTGATATAACATTCACTTCAAAATTATGTTATTCTTCTGGCACATACCCTGTATGAAACTACCCAAGTAGATAGCATTAGTGATTCTTAAATTACTATGTAAAGATCCCTATTGTAAATATCATATGTGAACCAAGGAAATAACTTAGGGATATAAGTAAGCACAAAAGCAGGTTTTGTTTAGGATTCTGTACGCCAAAGTTGAATTTTATTTCTTCATACACACTCACCAGCAATTAACTTTTTTTGGCTATATAATATGCTTGTTGAGTTTTTTTCCATATTTGCAATTTTTTAACTTTGATGATTTCATCATTAAATGGCATCAATAACTCATTCTATTTCTCAAATGCTGTTCATAACTTGAGCAGATTAAAAATGAGTTCCCAATCTCCAATACGTAGAATAAGAGATGGTTTTCTATTATTGGATTCTAGATAATAGTTACCATTGCAGTTGGATCATGTTTCTCTGACTTCTGTTAAAATTCTAATCGCTAGTAAGGAAGGGATGTTACATTATAGTCTAATTCAGAGTTGCTTGAATCTTTGTGCAGGATTTTCTTGGGGAGTGTCACAAACTACGTGTTGTCAAACTCTTCATGCCCTGTGACCATCATCAAGGATCCTGACTTTAAGCATTGATTGGTATTTTAGAGCCTGTTAAATTCAATAATCAGAATCCCTTGCAGTTGTAAGCTTTTTATGGCATATGAACTTTGCATGATATAAAGAATGTGTAGTCCATATATGCGCTGGCAGATTTTGCTGCTTATTTGTGTATGGAATCCAGACCTTCAAACTTCACATGATGCTTGCTTGGTTAAAGGGTTGTTTATCTTTTGCTTATCTGTGGTCAGTTGCCTACTTTTTATGAAGCATTCCGCAATCAAACGCCATCCATTTAATTAAGGGTGATGGAAATCATTGTTTCTCTTTACATTTTGAAAAAGATTGCAGGAATGCTTGCCTTTGATGAAAACAGGAATAGTGATGAACCGTCATGGACCGGTTTTGAGTTGGATTATGTTTGCTTAATTGTTATCAACATAGAGATCTAAAACTTTAAAAAAGCGCAGAAAATGCATCTCCATAGAATTTCAGAATCAATTTGTCGACCTTTCATGCGTTCGACGAACTCGGTGAGCCCACTGCTCAAGCTAAAATTTCCACGGACGGCCCGTTATGGCGAAAAGCTCATCGAACCAGTGTCTCGTTTCAGACTTGAGGCGGTGAGGCCGGAGAGCGAAAAAGGTTCGAAATTCCAATTCGGACTCCTAAATCGCGCGCATTCCGATCCTGCTCCCCCCGCGCATCTTCGTCTTCCCCTCCTCGGATTCGAGGTACGTGAAACCCTGATGCTTCCCAGTTTCTCTCTTCTGGGGTCTCTAATCTTTGTCGCTTGAGATGAAATCCGTCAATTTGTGGTTTGATCGTAGGCTGTAATTACTTAATTCTATGGTTTCTATTTTCGAAGATTTTAAGTTTGAGTCTAATATATTTGGATTTCAATCAAATTATTTTTAAATTTTTTATTTCAATTTAATTTAAAATTTAAAATTTTTTTGAAAAATTTAAAAAAAATTAAAAAATTATATACACGTATATTTATTAAAATTATAAATAAATTTTTTTGGTTAAAAATTACTTAAATTTTTTTAAAAATTGTAAATATCAAGAATTGAAAACAAGTGGCCTTGATTTAAATTTAAAGTCCTAACTATTAGGTTAATTATAATTGGTGATAACAATATAATATATAAATATAAATAATATCCTTTAAAATTTTAAAATTAAAAGTATTCATTTCGATTTAAAACTCTATTATTTTCTGTTTGTAGGAGATAATAAGATCTATACAGTAAAAAAGTATGGGAGAGGAGCATCCCAATTTGTGAGAGAATAAGACTCCTTGGAAAAGAGGATAGCTGAGGTCTTTCGATGTAAGATCTTATTTTGCTTTGCAAATTTTCATGTGATTTTGTGGTAACTAGGCCTCGTTTATTTTGGGATCAAATTCAGGATCAGCTCGTTTTAGAAATTTATTTTTCTTATAATATTAATATTTATTATTTTATACTATTATTAAATTAAATTATTATAAAAAATTAAATAGTTTTTTGAGCTTTAAATTATTAAAGTCTTAATTTTGATAAAAAGCTATTAGTTTATAAAAATGATTCACTAGTCTTGACTTTGATTTTGACCTTGACTCCCAACTAAACGGCCTCTAAATTCTAATTCAAGCATATATCGTACGGGTTCTAATTTTCTAGCATTTGATATCATGGAATTTTTTTATCATTTTTTATTTTGCACTTTTTTATCGGTTGCCACTAGGCGTTGGTTTGAGGGTTTTTACTATGTTGTTCCATATGTTTACTTTCAATTAGCGCACCAGGTAATTATGCACTCATATTGTGTTAATAATGTAAATCGATGTATTTGAGCAAGTAATTAAAAACAATGTAATGAGCACAACCAATAACTCCAGTCTCTCATCAGATTAAAAGAATGTTTGTGTGAGAACTCAAGAAAAAGGCTTGGGACCCATTTGTAAAACATATAATTTTAGGGTAGTTTTCGTACAGTTGCTATTAAAACTAAGACTTCAAAATTTTGATAACAAAACTGTCGACAATAAGAGAGGAGTTAAAGATTTGGATTTCCACTATAAAAGGGAGAGAACATTGCTATTTTTCATTTAACTCCACATTCTTGGAATTGAGAAACCAAAAATCTAAGTTTTATTTTTTTCCCTTTTTTTTACAATATTTTTATTTTAATTTAGGATTAGAATTTGTGAGAATATTTTTTTTAAAATATTGGTGCTATTAGTATTATTTTTTGGTCTCGAATTTGCCCAAATTTTTTGTTAGTATATTTAGACTTCTTAATGTTTAGATTTTGGTATGAGATAAGAAATTTTTTATCTTGAACCAATAACTCTATGGAATATATTATAATGAGTCTATCTTGATGCTTATGTTTTAGCATAATTAATACAATCAATTTGAAGCCATGGTTGTCAAGCATATATTTAAATTTTGTTGTTAAAATTAAAATATTATTATGCCCTATTATTAATTAAATTAATTTCATCTTAGAATTGTAAGAAGTTCATATAAATGATTTGGAGATTAATTATTTATGTTAAAAAATTTAATTTTGAGATTATTGTGACATTTGGTGTAAGTCCAAATTAAGTCTATTGTGGTATGTATTCATTGGTCTTAGTATTAATGTGGATGTATGTTATAAGTTAGTTTTGAAATTATTATAGTTGGTTCATATGTTGAACATAAAATTTGGATAAAGATTTTGTGACATGTATTCTTAAACCGAATCTTGGGTGATACTTCTACCATGTATTAGATTAATGTCAATGTAATTAGATAGATTTGAAAAAGTTGAGTCTATTTTATTTAGAAAAATATTTATATGAGTTTGGATTATAAGTTGGTCGGTTTCGTACCTTAGGTTCGGATATAGCTTAGACTTTTATCTGTTGTTTTTGTTCTCATGATCTTTTGGTCAAGTAGGTGAATAAAAAACTCCTAAGTGATATTCAATTTATGAATTTCATATATTTTTAATGATAAGTTTTCATGTATTATACTTGTTAAAGTAATTTTCTGACATATTTTTAATATAAAGTTATGATTATATCATGATTCGTAATATATATATAATTACGTAACTTGAAAATATTAAAAATTATACATGTGAATTTATAAAATATTTATTAGATTTTAACACATACTTATATTTATTTATATTTAACTTGTAAAAATCATGTATATGTTCGTGATAAAAATTTCTAACTTGCGAATGTTTTATGCTTTACTAGTTTGGACTATGTTATCTCTCTCGTGATTTTATTGTGGTCCTACTATTGAGGTTAAACAGTAATCATGTTAACATATATGTGATCATAAGGAATCGATTTTGTTGTCATCCATGGATATTAGAGTAGCAACATATTGATATTGTGGTCCTTTATGAGGCATCATTTATTCGTGATCAGATCATTGATTTTAAATATAACAACTTATTCGTGATTCGAGTCATGTAATATGTGTGTAACCTATTTTGTGCATCAGACACCAATCTTAATAATTTTATTTTGTCTAGTGCTTTATTTGAAAAATATAATTATTTTAAAATCTTAGCTATATTATTGTTTAACTTTAAATATATATTGTGTGATATGTATTTTGGATATTCCTTGATATGATTTAGTCATTCTCTTATAGGTTTAACCACTAGATATGAGTCCTTGTATTATCTAAGTTGTAAAGTGATATGAGAACTAAAAATAAGTTTATTTGTTTTAATATTTGGGAGACATGCAAGCTAATTGTAAAATAACTTGATGATATATAATCATTTGATTAAAGATTTTTTTTAGGTTATTGATCTAATTTTTATGAGTTATTAATCTATATATGTTTAAGATTGTGACTTTGCATGCTTACGAGATTTTGGTCTCACAAGTGTGTGGTGTTATTACATATCCGAGCCTACACATTTCGAGTTCGAGACATTACAATTTGGTTGTTCATGAGCAGACAAAAATGTGGAGAAGTCATTTATCTTTATTTTAGATCCATTTCTAAAAGTGGTTGAAAATAATTTGCTTCTAATATTTGGTTAAATAAAAATACATTTTAAAAAAATAATTATTAATATATAAATTAGGGATAATTACGGGTGACCCCCCGTAATTAGCCTTAATTACCGTAAACCCCCCGTAATTTCCGTAATTACCCCCACCTACTCAAATTCGCCCATATTTACCCATAGCTTCCTGATTGTTATTTAATCAAAATTTTGCCAAAAAATTCCGATTTTACCCCCAATTATTTTACATATACCCCCTAAAAACTTACTTTTTTATATTTATCCCCCCGGATTTTGGATTTTTGCAAATAACACCTCGAAAGAAATCAGATTTACA
>RXID01014822.1:0-31621 GCA_005019695.1 Trichopus zeylanicus subsp. travancoricus | reverse complement strand
TTCTTATGGACATTGTTAATATTTTTTATTTAAATCAAGCTTAATATTCACAATATTAAATAAGAGATGAAAAAGTTGATTCTCCTCAATTTTTAATAAATCCACAAAGCTAAATTTTGAAAAAAATTGAAAGAATATATTGTTCAAGTGGATTTCACATGGCTATACAATAGTTTATAATGGTTCCAATTATTAGAAACACCAAGATTTAAGAAGGAATATATGAGAGAAAAATACTAATCCTTCTTGTGTAGTATCTTAATTGATCGTGAACCACACTACATTGGATTCTCCTCTTTGTTATCCCTCTTGACCCCAAATCCTAGCCCTAGAAACTATGGAATTGTAGGAGTAGACCCTTCAAACTCCTATAAGAAGTCAAGTAGACATAATAGTTTTTGGAATCTCAAAAGCCTAATAGTTCCCATGTCTAAGCACAACAGAGAGATTTAAGGATAATATGGCCCACTAATCCATTCTTCAGTGAATGCAAGGAATAATGTATGTGATGCATTAATCTTGATTTGTATTGATTCGATGCTTTACGAAGTTTGTATATGCTTTGAGATCAGTCATTATAATATTTATTGATATTCTTGACATTAATATAACATCATTAGAAGTAAAATTAGCACTGAAAAATTTTAATCGGTGCTATTTTGTGATTCTCATAAAGTATTAGATTAAGTAATATTGTGAATATTTGAGCCACTAAATTAGCATTGCTAATAACTAATAACGACACTAATTTTTACTATCACTATTGGATTTATTAAGCGTCGTTAATGGATAGCCATTAGCGGTGCTTATGATTAGCATCGCTAATCGATACCCATTAACCTCAGTCATTAGCAGTGCTAACCATTAGCGTCGCTAATGGCTAAATCCAGAAATCAGGAGTACATGTGGGGCCCTACCATCATCTGGTCACACTTGGAGACATGCTAATTTTACTATCACAAGCGCACACCAATCTGAGCTACACGCATTTTATTTTGGCCAATCTTTGACCACAAAGTATACTAATTTTAACAAGTATCAAGAAAAATTAAATTTAGAATTTAAAATTTAAAATTTTTAGTAGAAAATCACTGTTTTATAATAAATTTATCAAAAAATTACCTATGCCATCTTTATTAGTAAATAACCAGTTCGTTTAGATTAAGAATTTTAAAAAACCAACTGAATTAAAAAAATATTCTATTTTAATTTGATTTTATTGATTAAATTAATGTAAAAAAGTCAAATTAACTTTATTAGTTTTGTTTCGCATAGCTATTAAATTAATATGAATATTTTTCTACAAAAAACATTGCCTATCTTATGTTGAATTTGTGAAAAATTACCTAATTTATTATTATTAATAAAAATCACTCAACTTATGTTATAAATTTTAAAAAATTATCTTAATTAAGATATTCAAAAAAATATTATATTTGAATTTTAATTTTAATTAAATGAATATATAAAAATTAAATTATTTTCATTTCATTTTCATTCAAAAAAAATATTAAATTAATATAAAAAATTACTCATTTTATTCTAATTTCTATGAAGGATTGTCTACTCAATATTATTAAATTAGAAATTTAGAATCTAATTTTGTCAGATTGAATATATGAACCAAATTCAATAAGAACAACTTGATATTTTATATTAATTTAACCAATAAAAATAAATTAAATTATAATATTTTTTAAATATTTTAATCGAAATTATTTTTTGTAAATTTATAATACAATGAGAGTGATTTTTTTTATTTTTATTAACAATAATATAGGTAATTTTGTGCAAATACACTATAAGGTACGTAGGGCTGTAAAAGGGCTAAGCCAACTTAGCTCGGCTTGAATGAAAATTAATTTCAAAACTATTTTTAATTAATTTATATTAAAATAATTTTAATATTTTAATATTAAAATGATGAATTAACATGATAACATGTAAATAAAAAAATCAATTACGATATTATAATAAATATATGTTGTAGGATATATTTTTAAAATTCTATCTTTGTATATCAAAAAAATAAATAAACTTTCGAGTTGGAATCGAGGGAGTTGAATCCAACTCAAGCTTGGCTTGCCCAAACTCGAATCGAACTAAAACTACTTAAAAATTGTGAGCCGAATTGATATTTCTAAAGGCAGATGATTTTTTGCCAAAAGTTTTAATATAAAAAAAATTACTTGTATTATCCCAATTTTTATGAAGTGCTGGATTCATAATCTATTTTTGTTAGGTCGGCTATTTAGTGATTGTGAATTGAATAAAAATATTTTTTTAATATTTTAATTAACATGATTTTCTATAAATTTATAATATAAAATGAATAAGTTTTTACTAATAATAATCAAATAGTTGATTTTATATAAATTCATCATAAAGTAAGTAATTTATTGTCAAAAATTCTAAATTTTAATTTTAGGGTTTCTGTTATCAATAAAGATGTAAATGAGCTTAGGCTCGTTTACGAAAATATTAACTCGAGCTCGAGTCGAGCTTGGAAAATTGAGCTCGAGCACTTGAGCTAAGTTGGCTCACTGAGATCAACTCGATTTCAAAAATAAAAAAAATTAATTAATTTTAATTAATTTACATTAAAATAATTTTAAAAAAATACAAAAATACAAAAAATATCAACCACAACATCACAAATACAATTTACAAATTCACAATAAAAATATTAAACCTAAAAATTTTATAGATAATGCAAATAATATATATAACCTAAAAATATAAATATTGAATAAATCATACTACTAAAATAATATCTAAATATAAAAATAAAAAATTATATCAACTACCACATTATAATTAAATAATTAAATATATGTTATATTATATTTTTAAAATTATATATTAAACAATAAAAGAGCCTTTGAGCTAAAATCGAGCTAATCAGGTTTAGGTCAACCCGGCTCACTTACAAACGAGTTGAGCTTCGAGAACTTCAGATGAGTCAAGTCAAATTCGAATCCACCATATATCAAGATTGATTTGTGAACTAAATTAACACCCTTAATTATTTATTACCAATATCCTATAATTATTATTGGTGGATTCTCTTCCTTTAGCTCAAAATTCATCAAAACATTATCAAATAACTTTATTTTTCAAAATTAATACCCGAAATATCTGCATTTAAATTCATTTTATTCATGAAAATAGTAAAATCTTTCGTTTTTTTCTTTCAAAATTAAATACAAAAAATTTACGGATTGTGGCCAACAGTTAAAAACACATTTTCAAAATTAAAAGGATTTACATAATAAAGGAGAAAAATTTATAAAAAAACTCCCGTTTGGGCTGACAGAAAATTTTCTCTTCAGCCTCTTAATTTTTATTTTTTTAGTTTAATAATTTTTTTTTGTAATTAGGTGTTTTGGTAGAGTTTGGCCGCCTTAAGTTCGGTATGTAATTGTACTTTCGTGCGGACAAGTACGGGTAAAATGAGGACACATTCACCGGCGAAAAAGGATGCGACGAGCAGAGTAACAAGCGCGGTGCTGAAAAAAATTTTGAGAGATGGGCAGATAAGTAATTAAGAAAGCTGTCATTAACAGACAAGAAATTAACTCCATAAATTTTAAAATATTCCCATAACTAATGTGACATAGGTAATAAATTTTTTTTTATTGAAATGTTAGAACAAGACATTTTCGTTAACTAACTAATCAAGTTTCAATTTATTTTTGTGTAATTTGATTTGAAAGAATGATCAACAGTTTTGCCTTATGTTAATTGATAGTTCACCCTGACTTATTATCGATTAGGTCTGAGATGTCACTAATGACTTTAGTGGTATAATTAGTGAAATTTTATTTAACATTGTTCAACTTTATTTTAAATTAGTGTTAGTTTGGGTCAAGATGATGGCCTTACCTACTACTCATGGGGGTAGTGTTGCCAGAGATTTATCACACATAATGAGATTTAGCTTGATCCTATTTTAATTCTATTCGAACTTATTCGAGTTAGACTTGGCCTATGTTTTGTTTATGTTTTGAGTCCAATTAAGTTCAATCGTATCTTGGATTCAATTTGACTAGATCTAAAATTCAGACTTGATTTTGATTTAAGTTTAATTTATTTTAATGTTTAGAACTTGACCTAGACTTGATCTTAATTTGTTGCTCAAATCTTAATGTGAATTAAGTTCGATCTGATTTGATTTGATGTTCAAAATTTTATTTGGGTTAAGTTTGACTTGATTTAATTCAATGCTCAAAATTTGACTTTGGTTTGAGTTTGATTTGAAATTCAATTTGAGCCACTTTAATTTAATAGATTTGTGTTAATTGATTTGGTTTGAGAACCCTCGGGTTGTCCTAATAACATTGTGGTGAGCCCACAAGCTGGGCATAAATTCAAATTGGTTATCAAGTGAGATCGTAGGGTAGCCTTAAGTTGATTTGACTATTGACAAGATCATAGGCTAGTCCTTGGCAAATTTGGTTGTCAGATGAGACCACAAATTGGTCTTAAACTATCTTAAATTTTGGGTGAGAATACAGACTGGTCCTAAACTATTTTGATTTTTGAGCTAGACTGCAGTCTAGCCTTAAACTCTCTTGACTTTTGGGCAAGACCGTAGGCTGGTCCTAAATTATTTTGACTTTCACGTGAGATCATAAGTTAGCTCTAAGTTGATTGATTATCAGACAAGACTGCAGACTGGTCCTAAATTATTTTGACTTTCGGCCAAAATTGCAAGATAGTCCTAAGTTGATTGGTTATCAGCCTAGAGTGCAAATTAGCCATAAACTATTTTGACTTTTGGGTAAAACCACAAGCTGGCCCTAAGTTGATCAATTATCAAATAATATTGCAAGCTACCCCTAAACATTTTTTACTTTTGAGAAAAACTACAGACTAGTCCTAAGTCGATTGATTGTCAGGCACGATCGCAGATTAGTAAACTATTTTTACTTTATAGTGAGACTATAGGTTGGTCCTAAGTCGATCGATTGTTAGATAAGACCATAGGCTAAGCTTAAATCATTTTGATTTTCAAGTAAGACTGCATGCTAGTACTAAGTTGATTAGTTGTTAGGTGAAAGCGTAAACTAGTCCTAAAGCATTTTAACTTTTGAGGTTAGACCGCAGGCTAGTCCTAAGTTGATTGATTATTAGGCAAGACTGCAAGCTAGCCCTATTTGTTAAGATATTTTATTATTATTTTTGTTATTTTATCTTGTTATTGTTATTGTTCTTATTTTTGTACTTATTCTCACTCTTGCTCTCCCTCTCATCCTCGTTGTCAATCCAAGAGGTTTTGGTTATTAATTCTTCTTTAACATGACACCATAGTGATGAGTGAGGTTGTGGGATGACTGCGATAGTAATGGAGATTCATCGACATTCTAGACCAGGGTGGTCACAGTGTTGATGAAGATTCGCCATCATACAAAGGGCTGCAACTAGTCATGGTATTGGTGCAAATTTGCCATTGTACGAAGGACGACATGTGGCTGTGGTGTTGGTGGAGATCCACTAATACGAAGGGGTGCGAGTGACCCCGATATTGGTGGAGATTTGTCGTCATACGAAGAATTGTAGGTGATTGTGGTGTTAGTAGAGATTTGCTAGTGTGAAGTCGAGGATGGTCATGGTGTTAATGAACAAAATAGAAGTTCGTGATGGGGTTCAAATGCTTGATTCTTTTAGGTTCGATCATCCAAACTTGGGTTGCTAAAAATATATGGCAATTGGTGGAGGATGAAGCCGTAGGTGACCGCAAGCCTTGAGGAAGAGAGGGCAGTAGCAACAATAAGGGCAAGAGAATAAAGACCTCACAGGGGACAAAGAGAAGAGGTAATAATGAAAGAAAAGACGAAGAAAGTGATGAAATTTTACATCTTTTAGATCCTTTGTTGATGTCTTCTTGCTCTTCTCCTAGATGATGAGATGTTCCTTAGAACTTCTTCGTTAATTTGCATAGAATTTCCCTAGGGATCATCTATGAATCCTTTCTCTTTTAAATTTATATGCCCTAGACCCCTTTTTATAAGGTCTTAAAAGGATCTATAATTTTAGTTATTGGGATTTGATTAGAAGATTTGATGAGTGTTCTCTTACCATAAACCCAATATTTGAATCTTATATTGATATATTTAGAGATCACATTTTCTTTATTGAAAAATTTAGTTGATTCTTAATAGATTTTGATAAGAATTCTATTTTTATTTATGCAGATCATGGCTAAATGGGACACTTAATTTAAAATTGGATGCTTGATTGTGAGTGAGGTTCATGAAGTCAGATAGTACCGAATGCCCGATTGAAACCAAATGTTTGATTGCTGGTAGGAGTTCACATAATTAGACAGAATCGAATGACCAATTGAGAATCGGACATCCAATTGTGACTCAGTTTAAGTTTTAGGCCTAATTATTAAGCTCTTTTCTATTTCAAGTTGGCCTTAATCATCCTAAATCAAGCTCAAGGTTCAACTGTAACTCGAAGTTTGGGTTGAATTGCAAAAATTACCTAAATAAGGTATTTCATAGTCTATGGGGCATCAGTATTAATTTCTTTGATTTTAAACTATTACATATCTCATGGGGCATCAGTGTTAACTTCTTTAATTTGAGATTTTTCATAGTACATGAGGCATTGATGTTAACCTTTGAGATGTTTCATAGCACATAGGGCATTGATATTAACCTCTTTAATTTTGAAGTGTTGCATAAACCATAGTATATCAGTATTAACTTATTTAGTTTAAGATATTTCATAGTTCGTGAGGTGCAAGTATTAATCTTTTTAATTTTAAAGTATTTCATAACCTGTGGGACATCAGTATTTTCTCTAGTTTGAAATATTTCATAGTCCGTGGAGAATAGGTGTTAACCTCTCTAAATTTGAAGTATTTTATAGCCTATGGAGTGTCGGTGTTAACTTTATGGGTTTGAAAGGAATATTACCCACTGCTTGTGGAGTTGGGCATGGCCTTGGAGTGCTGTCAAATGCTTTTATAACACACTCAGTGGGACTCAGTTTGACCCAATTTAGTTCTATTTTAACTATTTCTGGTTCAGGTCAAGATGATAACATCATCCATTATTCATAACCATGGAGTATTATCAAAGGTTTGATCCTATTCAATTTCATTTGTACTAATCTAGTTCAAGTTCAGTTTGGATTCAATTCAATGTTCAAAACTCGATTTCGATTCAAGCCTAAATTGATTCAATTTAACATTTAAAACTTGATTCGGATTAAGTTTGATTTGATTCAGTTTAATGTTTAGGACTCAACTTTAATTTAAGTCTAATTTGGTTCAATTAGATGTTCAAAACTTGATTGAATTACAATTCACTGACTCTTTCTCGAAAGATAATAATATATTCTGATTTTCTTTTCCTAGAACTTTTTGCAATTGGATTTGTACTGATGCTTTATATTATGAAATTAGAAGCCACTACCGTGAATTGACTATCGCAACCATGGAGAGAATATTAATTTGATCAGGGGAACCATATGAAATATCCATTCTCACAATAATTATTGGTATTTTAAAACCAAAGGTATTAACAATGGATGTTCAACTTGCAATAACAAATTTAGCCCACCAAGCTTAGCATTGATTTTTAAAAAAACATTTGCCAAATATTGATCATTGACTCTAATTAGAGCAATATTGATTTTGATTTGAGTCTAACTTGATTCAGTTTAATATTCAAAACTTGAGTATGATTTTATTTGATTCGAGTCGAGATTAACTTTGTATTAGACCCTTATTGATTTGTTAATGAATTCTTAACAAATCTTGGATTCGAGCCCTTGGTAGGTTCTTATTGGACCTTTAAATAATGTTGGATCCAATCTTAAATGGGTTCTTGTTGAATTCTCAGTGGATGTTAAATTCAACTCTTGACAAGTCCTTATTGGATCCTATCTTAACCTATTGATAGACTTGTGTTCGACCCATGTTGACCTTCATCGGGTTTGGATTTGCATCTTAATGGACTTTGCTTTAAGTTCAAGTCAATTTGGCTCCACTTAGTTTCAATTTAGGCTCGACCTATTTTTGGTTTGATTTTGGATTCGATTTGACATGGTTTTCTTTCAATTTGAACTTGATTTAACCCAATTAGGATTTAATTCAAGCTTAGTTTGACCTAAATAGGGTTTGATTTGAAATTGACTTGATTTTGATTTGACCCAATTTGAACCAAGTTAGGGTTGGGCCTAAGCTAATTTGATTTGGGTTAACTCAATTTGGATATTGGTCTAGTTTAATTTGAGTTTTAATCCATCTACTTGATCAATTTAGGTTTATTTGATAGACATTTGAGTCAATTTAGTTCTATCCATTTATTCTAACTAAGTCTAATATGATTGAATCATCTTTATTTAATCAATTTATATTAATTGATTTGGTTCAAGAGCTCTTGAACTATCATGCTGACTTTGGACAAACCTGTGAACTACCCTTAATTTGAATAGACATTCAGTAAGCTCAAAAGCTGGGCTTAGTTTGAATAAACATTTGGTGAGTTCACAAGTTTACCTTAGTCTGATTAGATGTTTAGCAAGCTTACAAGCTAATCTTAGTTTAAATAGACATTTGACAAACTTACAAACTAGTCTTAGTTCGAATAGACATTCGATGAGCTTGTAAGCTGGCCTTAATCTAAATAGACATTTGACAAGTTTGCAAGCAGGTCTTAATCCAAATAGACTTTTAATGAGCTTGCGGCCTGACCTTAATCCAAATAGATGTTCACCAAAATCGTAAGCTAGCCTTATTTTTGAATAGATATTTAGCAAACTCATAAGCTAACCTTAGTCTGATTAGACATTCGATGAGCTCGTAAACTGGTATTAGTCCGAATAGACTTTTGGTGAGCTCACAAACTGATCTTAGCCCGAATAGATATTTGTAGAGCATGTAAATTAGTCTTAGTTTAAATAGATGTTTGGTAAGTTTGTAGGCGGACCTTAGTCTTTTTAGACTTTTGACAAGCTCGCAAGCTAACATTAGTCCGAGTAGATAATCAACAAGCTCGTAAGTTGGCATTAGTTCAAATAGATGTTTGATAAGCTTGCAAGCTGACCACAGTCCAATTAAACGTTCAACGAGTTCGCAAGCTAACTTTAGTGTAAGTAGATATTCAGCGAGTTTGTACGTTGGCCTTAGATCAAATAAATATTTGGTGAACTCACAAGCTTGTCTTAGCCAAATAGACGTTTGGCGAGCTCGAAAGTTAACCTTACCTCGAATAAATGTTCGACAAGTTCATAAACTGATCTTAATCCAAATAGATCTTCGATGAGCTTGCAAGCTGGCCTTAATTCGATTAGATTTCGGCCAGCTTCCAAACTAGCATTAGTCTAAACAGATGATTGACGAACTCGTAAGCTGAACTTAATCTGAATTGACATTCAGTAAGCTCGTAAACTAGACTTAGTCTGAAATTAAATTTCGAACTGGTCCATGGGCTAACCCTAGGTTGATGGTGATTGTGGTCCATCAATGCATAGAAGACTATAAGTGATTACAGTATTAGTGGAGTTTCGCAAAATACATAAAGTTATAGGTGACCTGATACTAATAAAGTTTTATCGATATATCAAAAGACTCTAGATGGTCATAGTGGTGGTGACCCTGAGACAAGAGAATCTTCTCTTCTTTTTGGTTGGATCTGTTTTTCTGCTAATTTTTTTCCTTTTATTTTTTTCCTTCTCTTCTCCGATTTTTTATGGTGATAGTGGTCCATCATTATGTAGAAGACTATAAACCACTACAATATTAGTGGAATTTCGTGAAATACATAAAGTCGCGTGTGATCCGGTTCTAATAAAGCTTTATCCACGTGTTAGAACTCTAAGTCGTCACAGTGGTAATAACCAAGGTTTACAGTTTCGGTTTCGGTTTCGGTTTCGGGACCAGCCGAAACCAATACGTTTCGGTCATTTCAGCCAAGGTTTTCGGTTTCGGTTTCGGTTTCGGTTTCGGTTTCGGTTTCGGGACCGGCCGAAACCGATACGTTTCGGCCGTTTCGGCCGTTTCGGTTTCGGCCGAAAGAATTTTTTAAATTATTAATTGGGCGTTGACCAGAGTTTGACTATACTTTGACTGTACTTTGACTTCAAATTAAAAATACGATAAAATATTAGAAAAAATTTGAAAAAATTATGAATGAATTTATATTTAATTTTACAATAATTTTAAATAATATTTAAGCTAATTAAAATTAATTTTGATAGTTAGTCACTGATATTGTCTAGTTTTAATATATATTAGTGTATTAAAAAAACATACAAGAAATAATATGAATATGATTAAAATTTAAAAATTAACATAAGCAAATTTAACTTTTCATTAAAATGTATTTCACACATACATAATTTATAAAGTCTAAGATAATACAACTAATCATCATAGTCATCGTCGGTTGAGTTTGGAACATCTGAGTGTGGAATTACAAATTCAGTACCTGGATGATCCGGACGAGCATTTGTAGGCATACGAGCCAGAACAACTAGCTCAGCGCGATCTCGTGGCAATGGTTCTGGAGTATAACCATACATCGAAGGTCCAAAATGAAAATGATAACCATATTGATTGACAATACATAGTAAAAGTGGTCCAATAACCCATGAAAAATAAATATCACACTGTGCGAAGTGCTCAGGGGAAATTGCGGCAAGACGCTGATTGATAGCATGAAGTGAACCTTGTTGAGAGGGCAGATAAATTTGATCATTGACTCTTCCACGGTCTTGTAATGCCTGCTCAATTAAGGCTTGTCCAAGTAGATCATATGCCGAATGTGGAATAATTCTACGATAAAATATAAGTTTTTGACGAAGAATTGACATAATTATTCTTCCTGCTTGCAGTGTCACTTGGTCTGGAACTGTAATATAATCATCCGGATTTGTCATTATCTGTTTCAAAAATAATTATCTTATAATTGTTAGTATTTATGAACATAAAATAGATTACAATAAATATGTCAGAAGGAAAAGATTACAATAAATTATCGTAACGAAATAGATAAATTATCATGTGATAAAATAAACTATATAGACATTAAATTTAAATGTCATAAAATTACAATAAGATATTAATTTAAGACAATGATGAAAACATCATTTCATACATGATATAAATCCATGTCTCATAACCACATGCTGTTCCGAGGTGGATCTTGGAGAGATTGATCTTCTTGATCACCATACTCATCAATACGATGGCGTTGTGATCGATAGTATTGTTCAGCATGCGGATAGTAGGAAGTGGTCTGGTCTTGCATTGACTGATGATATCCTGGATTGTATGAAGACATCTCGCTCTGATAACTGTCATAGTAGGTATAGCTCGCATTATCTGTTGGACCTTGATTAACATCTTGCCCACCATGCGAATTATATGGATATTGTGGCATATAACCACCATATAAATTAGAGTCAAAAAACTCATTTACTTCATACTGTGGAGCAGATGAAGATGAGCCGTCATCTTGTGATTGTTGAAAATGGGCGTCACCAGCTGTACCACCATTGCTACTATCACTTGTATCAAAAGTATTCTGCGTATTGTCAGCTTCCTCTTCCACTTCTTCGTCTAAGAGACGGCGAATAGCTTCTTGTGTATCAGGATGATTTAAGACAGGTTCTTCTCTTTCTCGAATCCACTCTATCAAAGGATCATTATCTTCGAATATGGCAGACAAGTCGATTACCTCATCCTCTGGTGATCTTCTCCTCTATAAGTTTCGCGCTCTTAAACGCATGTTATAATGGCAGAAAACAAGTTTCTCCAATTTTTCCATTTTAAGTCTGTTTCTAGTCTTCGTATGGATCAATCCAAAAGTTGTCCAATTCCTCTCACATTGTGAACTTGAAACAGTTTGACTTAAAATTCTGATGGCTATCGTTGCAAGATTAGGTGCTGCATGCCGCCCGTAGATACTCCACCATCTAGCTGTAATTTATGAGATAAAATTATTAATAACTTGATATAAATTGAATTAGCAAATGTGTATAATTATTGAATATCAACTATACCAGGAGTATCACCCCTAATAACTACAATTGCTTGTTGTGTGCCGAAGTCCTTGACTTTATTTTTGAAATCGTCGGCCTGTGTAATGAGCGTACTCAAGTTAAGAACTTTCTTAATTATGTAAAAAATATTTAATACATAATTTACCTCGCGCAATGCCAATATTCTTGTTCTCATATCTGGCTCTATCTGCTCGATTACATTCCGTAGCTTTTCGAGAATGGTATTACTATTGTTGACCTTATCGCCATATTGAAATATTGGATTCAGAAAGTACCCTACAAGATGATTAAATATGAATCAACAATAATATCATTATAACTCAGTAAAGTGCTATAAAATGACTCTTTACTCAATTACCTGCAGCATGAATATCTTTCGATAATGTTTTGTCCCAACGATGATCAATAATCTTCTCCCATTTGCGAGATTCAATTGTTCCTATATGTCGTCTTATTTGTAATTTTGCTCGTTCTATTGCTTCATATAAGAACCCCATCTGCGAATGATCATCTGAGTCAACAATTCGAAGCACTTTAACTAATGGACTGAAGATTCCTATTACTTTTTCAACTGATTCCCAAAAACTTTCGTCTATGACTTGATTGTAGAATTTTTCAGAAAGTATTTTCTCGGACCGTTTCAACCTCAAATAATGTGCATCATATTCTTCACTGGTAAATAATCTCTTCAGTGCCTGCCGGTGAGTATACAGGGAATCCAATGAGATAAATTGTGTAGCAAACCGAGTAATGCCTGGCCTGATAATCTCTCGTCCTCGTGTTTCCTTTCTCATCAGTTCAAGACACCAAGCATGGTTATAAATAAATGATGTCAACTTCTGGCCCTGCTCAACCACTTTTCTAATATCAGGTTCTTTACCCATATCCTTCAACATTAAGTCAATAGAGTGAGCTGCACAAGGTGTCCAGAAAAGATGTTTTCTTTTTTGCATTAACTTTTTCCCAGCATATACCAGCGGAGCTGCATTATCAGTCACGACTTGTACCACTCTTGATTCCCCAATCTCCTCAATGACACTATCAATCAGATGATATAAGAAATTACCAGTCTTCGACTCCCCTGTTGTGTCAACTGACTTGAAAAAACGGTCCCTTCAGGACAATATACTAAAAAATTTATCAAATCTTTACTGTTTTGTGTCTTCCATCCATCACACATCAAGGTACACCCAAATTCATCCCAATATTTATAGAAGGTCTGGATAAATGCATTCATCTCTTCAATTTCAAGATTCAGATACTTTTCAGAAATTTCACGAGAACTTGGTGGAGGAACTCCTAGGCCAACCTCTTGAGCGGCACGTATCATTCCATGATAGTAACCGCCATCTGCTAAATGAAATGGAACATGGTTGTAGAAAAAAAATTTCGATACTGCCCTACCCAACCACTATTTTGCCTTCCGAAAACCAGTTGATGTTGTTCTTAAATTTATTTGAGTATCATCTCTTGGTTTCAGTAGAAATGGGTCAATTGGAGAAATATTTATAGATCCGATGTCAGGAAGTTGAAAATCTCCTCTTACTCCTGAAGGGGCAGGTGTGCGTCGCTGTGTACGTGGCTCTCTGAAACTAGTAGTTCGATGATCCCGAATTGTGCCGGAAGTGCCAGCACCACCTCGAGTTTCCTCGTACAATCTTCGACTTTCGCGAAGAACTTCCTGAACCTCAGAATCATCATCTTCTTCATCAGAAATTTGCCGGGGATCTGGATTAGGGAGGTTGAGAAGTTCATGCTCAAAACGTGATTTTTTGGCCTTCTGCTTTCTTCTATTTTCTCTGCCGGTTTGGACTATTGCCCGAAATGTTTGTCTCACTTCATTCGGGACTTTGTCGCATGGCCGAACTGAGCCGGTGACTCCTCCTAAATGCTCTTTCAATCTTGTAATTCCAGAACTAAGCACACGACCACACCATTTGCAACGAACTGTACGATTTTCTGTATTCACTGATTCACAGTGTTGCCATGCAATATCGTCATCGCGAGGCGTGTTTTGCCTTGGAGCCATATGCAATACAGTAGTAGCAGTGACAGAAGAAAATTTACCTATGATTAATGAAAAAACTCTATTTTCACAATACGTAATTTAAGAAATTATTAAAAAATAACTAATGTACACAACAATAAATTACTTTATATTTAGGATTTAAGTTTTAGGGTTTACGATTTACTAACATATTTCTTGATTTATTATCTAATTTCCACGTTAATTTAATCCATAATACGTAATACATAATTTAATACGTAAATTAATACATAGTACGTAATTTAATACATAATTTAATATTTAATATATAATGTACGGCGTAATAGATAATTTAATACATATTAGATAATGTAATACAAAATTGAATACAAATTACAAAATTTACTATTTAATACATAATTTAATATGCAATATATAATTTAATACATAATACATAATTTTATATGTAATAAATACGACATAATTTAATACATTATTTTATAGCAAAATTAATACGTAAAACATATTTCAGTACATAAATTATTACGTAATACATAATATATAAATTAATACGTAATACATACTACAAAATTTAATACATATTTTATTATATAATTTAATACGAAATAAATATTTTAATACAAAATACGTAATTTAATACACAATATATTATTTATTTCATAAATTCAATACACAACTTCATACATACTACATAATTGAATATATATTCTAATACAAAATATGTAATTGAATACATAATTTAATCCATACATTAATATTTTTTTAATATATTTTAATACGAAAATACATGTAATTTAATACATAATTAAAATAATTTACTAATTTAATAATTTAATAATTTCATAATTTAATACGTAATTTACATAATTTAATAATTTACTATTTTGTCATATACTTAATTTAATATTTTACTATGTAACTTTAATAATTTAATAATTTAATAATTTAATACGTATTTTAAGCAGCAAATCTAACTTAATTTTGGATAATTAATCATATCACTGTTTCAATTAAGTAGATACATAATGCGCATAATGCAAATTGAGCAAATCCATAGAAACAAATAATTTAATCTTCCTGTTTCAGTTCAATTCTCAAGTCTCAACATACAGTTCAATTCTCAAGTCTCAACATATATACTATATCTGATACATCAAGTAGAACAAACAAAAAGAAAAAATTATGATACATCAATTTATGATAACAGAAAATTTCATACCTCTGCAACTGAAATTGGCGATTTACAGCAGAACACAAATGAAATCGTCTGCTCTTACAGACTTACATTAAGTATATATAAGCCCCTGACCCAGCCGAAACCCGTGATTCACGGGCATTAATCAAAGCTAATTAACGTGATTCACGGCCAAATCACAGTTAATCAGCCCATACCAACCGACCAACCGACCAACCGACCAACACCTCCCCGTGATTCCCGGGAAAAAAAAGCAAAAGCAGCACAGTAAACTGTGATTAACTTAATTAAACGTGATTAATTAAATAAAACTAACCAGTTAAATCCTAAACCGAACTGCGCTCGCGGGGGCAACGATCATCGCCGGCCGACCTGCGCTCGAGGGGGGAGCTGCGCTCAGCGGCCGAGCTGCCCTCGCCGGCGGAGCTGCCGGAGATGCCGGGCTGTTGAGCTCGCCGGAGATGCCGGAGATGCCGCGCGGGGATGCCGGAGATGCGGGAGATGCCGGTTTCGAGCCCTGACCTCGCCGTGGGCGCCGTGGGTGAGCTGCGGTCGGCCCAAGTGCGCTGAGGATGCCGCCGGCGTGCTGAGCTCGCCCCACGCGCGCTGCGCTCGCCATGCACGCGCCGAGCTCGCCATGCACGCGCCCTGCGCTCGCCACCGACGGCCTGCGCTCCCTGCGTCCGGCCCGCGAGGCCTGCGGCTGCCCCGACCGCCCTGTGCCCGCCCCGCGCGTGCTGAGCTCGCCGCCGGCGCACTCAGCTCGCCCTGCGCGCGCTGCGGTCGCCCCGCACACGCTGAGCTCGCCCCGCGCACGCTGCGGTCTCCGCGAGCGCGCTGAGCTCGCCCCACGCGCGCTGCGCTCGCCATGCACGCGCCGAGCTCGCCATGCACGCGCCCTGCGCTCGCCGCCGACGGCCTGCGCTCCCTGCAGCGGCTCCGCGCTCCCTGCGGCTGCCCCGACCGCCCTGTGCCCTCCCCGCGCGGCCTGCCGGCCGCCCGAGCACGCCGCCCTCGCCCGCAGTCACCCGCAGTGCCCGCCCTCGCCCGCAGTCGCACGCAGCCGCCCTCGCCCGCCCTCACCCGCAGTCGCCTGCAGCCGCCCCGAGCTCGCCGCCCTCGCCCGCGGTCGCCCGTAGCCGCCCTCGCCCTCGCCCGCGCCCGTCCCCGCCCGCGCCCGCCCGCGCCTGCAACCGCCACGCTGTCTGCTGCGACGACGAAACCCTAAACCGAAACAATAAATATCGTTTCGGCCGAAACGCCGAACCATGACTATTGCTACTACTATGCCATTACTATACTACTACTATTACTACTACTTACAGCTACTATACTACTATAATAACACTACTATACTATTATTGATGTTACTATATTATTATTCTACTACATATTACTACTATAGTACTATTACCATACCATTTCTATACTACTGCTACTACTACTATACTGTTATACTACTTCTTCTTCTATTGCTATTGATATACTACTACTTTTATACTAGTAGAATACTACTATTACTATTATACTACTATCCTACTATTAGTACCACTGCTACTACTTGTAGTATTATAATACTACTACTACTATTATAATATATTAGTATCGTTACAATTGCACTATACTACTACTACTTTACTATTACTACTATGGGGCTACTACTAATACTACTGCTCTACTACTAAATAACTACTAGACAACTGTAATACTATTATTATACTACTTTTATGCTAGTATACAACTACTATAATACTATCTTATTTTTGCCACAACTATACTACTGCAACAACTACTACTACAATGACTGCTAAACAATAATATTATCCTAATATTATTATACTATTATTATTATTATTACTATTACTATACTACTACTATTATATTTATACTATATTAGTACTACTATTGCCATACTACCACACCTGATTATGCACTCAAACCATTTGAAATTCTCATTTGTTTTTTTGAGATTACTCTTTGAGGTTTCCCCTTATCTTAGGTGGCTGATTTCGGCTCCACAAATTCTTACCACTACTATATTTCTACTACTAATATACTATTGTTGTTCCAATTGTACTACTATAGTACTACTGCTAGTATACTACTACTTCTAAAATGCTTTACTACTATTGTACTACTCTACTACTATACTATTGTCACTAATATACTACTACTACTTAACTATTACTACTATTACTAGTTTACTATTATACTTGATGATACACTCAGTGGAAAAATAGCTTACCAAAAGCAAATGGGAAATCAACCCACGGGATGATCCACTAATTGAGATAACCAAGCTTTTTGCCTTGAGGCCATTATCCTAGGTGATGTCACCGATGTGAAGTCATCCCAATAATATTATTATAGTCCATCTAGCAAAAACTCATCCCATGTCGTATGGTAAGATTTGTCAAGCTCAACCCATACTTGGATATGGTCTGATAATCATGGAATCTTGATGGCAAGAATCCCTAAAAAATCATTAGCAAAAAATTTGGGAGTGATGGCAGCTAAATAAGCAGAGTTTGGCATAATTAGGACTAAGATTATGGAATTTTAGATCTGCTCAAAGGCCTTCTCAACCTATAGAACATGCGGTAGCCATGAAGGCAGTGGACTTTCTCTCTCTCTCTTGAACTACTTATTTCTCTCTCTTTGAGAGAAAATCAATGAGAACCTTTACGACTTGAGCGTTGGAGTGGTCATCATTTGGGAGGCTCCTGGCTATCCTCCTTATGGTTCTTTTTTCTTCTTGCATATTAGTGGCAGGACAATCTAGTGCATCAAATCTTGAGGAGTCTCCCAGTCTAGAATTAGTATTAAATTAGGCTCCATTAATAATCACCAATTTCTTTAAGATCTGCTTGTCCTCCCTTTTCTGTTAATCATAGAGACCTTCAATAGCCTTTTGGCAATGCCAGCTAGAGTGTAAGGCCCTTGTCATCCAAGAATCTGATCAAAGGGCAAGCAGCCACAAGATTAGTGAAGTCGCATAACTCATTTGGCAAGCTAGGTGGAGTAGTATAGCAAGCTAACTCTGTGATCCAGACACAACCATAGTCCCTGGGACCCCTTACAAATAGTCCTAGAGGCTCCAGTAGGTCACTCCTACCTAGTGGAATAGCATGAGTTTTAAACTCTAGAAACCATTGTTCAACAAATGACATAGTTGCTTGAGGTCCACGTGTAAACCATGCAAAACATGTAGACCTAGAAATTGCAAAATTAGGCCTCAATGATGTGGTACCTCGATTCCAATTCAAGCACTGGTGCTAACCTAAGGCACTATGGTAAACCAACACCCTAAATTACAATTGCATCTTATTTCACATCCAGAGCACCATCAACTGGTCACCATGACTGCTAAGCCATGATTTCACTTCAGTATTATGTTTTGAGAGATTATTTTTAATATGACCTAACCTATGATCTAGTCGATGAGCCCACGTATCGCATACATGCGAAATAAGCACTAGATGAGGTGAAATCAAGGTTCTCGAGGGAGGCCATGCAATATCTAGTTTGGGGAAGGTTATGGACATCGAGTCACCATCAACAACTAGGGTACAATACTCCTCTAATACTTGATATTGCAAACTCCCGAGTGTAGTTGAAGTTTCACCAGCCTCCCTATAAAGAGTATGATGGCTCAAAGAATCTAGTCGATCATGTTAGCACCGTCAGGAATGTCATGATTCTACAAGAAGTGCGAGGCTGTACCATGTGTAAAGCTTTCCCAATAACATTGCAAGGCTGGGCTAGAGCATAATACTTTAGGCTCTCGAGGTACGCAATAACTTATTTTGATGAATTGGCTGACAAGTTCATAAAATAATTTATCTCATTGGTTCTATGTTTGAGTTAAGTTTGACCAAAACTAAAATTCAGTCACAGTTTAATGAACATGCAGAAATAAATGACACTAGATTATGATCAAAATGTGGGACTCAATTAGACCAAAATCGTAATTAAATTAGACCAAAATTTGGGTTTAATTTGGATCTTAAATTGTTGAAAAATTTGGGCTTAAATTAATGAGAAATAAATGGGCCAGATACTTGGACCAAAATTGCGACAAAAATTTATCAAATATCTAGACCAAAATAAAATTTATAAATTCTTTATAAATGGGTCCCTGACCAGATTTTTCTTACAAATAAATCCTTGAGGTTAAAATTTTAAAAAAAGCCCTTAAAAATTTTGAAGTTTCAAATCGATCCTTACAGAATCCAGAGTTTGTGAATAAGCCCTTCAAAATTTTATATTCGAAAATAAATTCTTGAATTTTCTAATTTTTGTAAATAAAACTATGAAATTTTTTAAATATACAAATAAGTGTCTCAAAAAAAATTTTTATAAATAAATCCAAATTTTATTCAAAAAATAACTTAAAAATTTTAAAATTTTTGCAAGTGTGTCCTTTTTGCAAAAAGCTCCTATAAATTTACAAAATCACATTTTGATCTATTTTTTTCGAAAATTTATAAATAAGCCCTTGTAAAATTTTATTTGTAAATAAGTTCAAGAAGGGTCTCTTAAAATTTCAGAAATTTTACAAATGTATTCTTTTTGCAAAAAGGCCAATGGAGTTTATAAAATTACATTTTAGACTAAGTTTTTGGAAAATTTACATATAATCTGCTCAAAATTTTTATTTACAAATAGGTCCAAATTTGATTAAAAAATAATCCTATAAATTTCAAATTTTTCACCAATATACCAATTTTTCAAAGAAGCCCTTGAAATTTGTAAAATTACACTTTGGTATAATTTTTCAAAAAAATTTTGCAAATAGTGCTAAAAATTCAGCATCCCGAAAATGATACAAAATCTCAATTTCTTCATTAGAGAAATAAATTACTGTCAATCAATTACATGTGATCAAAGCACCACTGTGAAGCCCCCTCCATGAACCGTTGTAGCCCGTGATTTCATCACTGGCTGCTCCCGCGTAGATCCACCTGCATAGCAAAACTCAAGAAGAACCAAAAAAAGGAAAAGGGGCTGGCAGGGAAGAAGTATAAAATAAAAAAGATGAAAAAAGAAGTTGCCAAAAAAGTGGCAGCCTTGTGAAGAGGAAGGAGGCATGGAATTGAAGAAAAAAGGTTGTCCCAAAAAAAATATAAAAAAGAGGTTTCGCCTCACCTCGATTTTTGTGCCACTAATCAACATGGCCACCAGCGATCCTTGGCACATTGATGGAACTTTATTAATGCTGCAGCCACAAGCGGCTTCTAAAAAATGGTGGTGACGATGGTGGTGTCCATGATCCCACTATGGCCATCTATGACCTCTTGAATACCATAGTGAATACAGCAGACTCTATGACCCTGTTGTTGCCATTCGTAGCCTACTCAAAGATGACAATGAAGACGGTAGACCCTGTAACCTCACTATGATCACTCATAGTCCCTCGAAGATGACAAATCCTTATTATAGCAAAGCCAACCTTTGGGCTCACATCCGAGACAACCTTCGGGCTCGCACATAACCAACCTTTGAGCTCTAACTCAACCAACCTTTGAGTTTGCATCTAAGCCGAACTTTGGGCTTGTACTTAAGCAAGACTTGGGGCTGGCATCTAAGCTAGCCTTTAGGCTCTCATCCAAGCTAGCATTCAAGCTCGCACATAAGCTAGCCTCTAGGCTCACATCCAAGAAAGCCTTCAGGCTCACACCAAGTTAGCCTTTGGGTTTGCACTTAGTCAGCCTTCAAGTTTGCATTCAAGCCAATCTTCGAGCTCGCATCTAAGCCAACCTTCAGGCTTCGCCTTAGCTAGCCTTTGGGCTCATAACTAAGCTAGCCTTTGGGCTTGCATCCTAGCTAGCCTTAGGGTTTGCATCTTACTAGCCTTCGAGCTCACACCTTAGCTAGCCTTTGGGCTTATGCTTAGCTACCCTTCAGGCTCATATCTTAGCTAGCATTCTAGCTCACACCTAGCAACATTTGGGCTCACATTGAGCCAGCCTTTGGGCTTGCACTCAAGCCATCCTTCGGGCTTGCACTAAGCCAGCATTCGGGCTTGGATTCAAGCTAGCCTTTAGGCTCAAAGTTAGCCAACCTTTTGGCCTACATCCTAGCTAGCCTTTTGGCTCATAATTAACTAGCCTTCACACTTAGATCTAAGCTGGCCTTCAAGCTTGCATTCAAGTTATTCTATGGGCTCACATCTTTGCTAGTCTTTGGGCTCTCACCAGGCTAGCCTTTGAGCTCACACTTAGCCAACTTTCATCTTGCATTTAAGCCACCACCCTTTTGGCATGCACTAATCAACCTTTTGGCTCATACTTAGCCAACATTTGGGCTCATACCTCAACCAACCTTTAGGCTTACATCTAAGCCAGCCTTCGAGCTTGCGCCCAAGCCATCCTTCAGGCTCTCATCTAAGCCAGCCTTTGGGATCATAACTTTGCCATCCTTTGGCCTTGCATCTAAGCAAGTCTTCAGACTCACACCCAATTAACCCTCGAGCTTGCATTAAGCAAATTTTGGAGCTCACAAACCAAGCCAACCTTTGGGTTTGCACGTCTTATGTTGGGCTACGGGTCAGCCTAAAATCATCATAAATAGCTAAGAACTTTCAAATCAAATTAATGTGAATTAACTCAATTACAGCAAATAGACAAAGGCCAAGTTGGCTTAAATGGAATTAGATTAGTCAAAAAGATGGACTATAACCCAAATTAAACTAAACTCCCAAAAGTCCAAATTAAGTTAACCTAAACCAAATAAACTTAGATTCAAGCTCAATCAGACTCAACATGGGTAAGTCTAAGAAATCAAATTGAGTTCAAATCAAATTCAATTAGGAATAAACTAAGTTTAAATCAAACCTTGCCAGTGTCAAATTAAGTCCAAACAAAAAGAACAAACTCAAAGTTAAACTAGAACCAGGAAAGACTTATTCTAAATTGAAGCCAAGTTGAATTAAATTAATTTAAACTCAGGCCAAAGTCCAGCAGACCTGAACTCTATAAAAGTCCAATACAAAGTCAAACACAATTCGAGCTAAATGAAATTGAAGTAAGATCCCAACCATATTACTCCTGATAGAGCTAAATAGGGTCAAATCAAGTCCTACTAGGAGTGTTGAAACCTTGGGGATACTCCAAGGCTATGAATAAAGGGTGATGTCACTACCCTGGCTTAAACCTGAATTAGTTTGAATTGAACTAAATAGCATCAAACTAAGTCTCATTGGATGTGCTTCAAAAGCCTTCAATAATACTTCAAAGCTATACCAAACTCTCTAACCTATTGTGGTGCTGTCAAATTAAAGAAGTTAATCGCCAATACATCCAAAGCTATTGGCCACACTTATTGGCCACACTTCAAAGATATACTTGACCCCCTAAACCATCGGTGACACTACCCCATCAATGAAGTCAACCAACAATATGCTCAAAGTTGTTGGCCACACTTCAAGCTAGTCATCTCCATAAGTAGTTGATAATGCACCCTTTCCAAACTAGGCAACCTATAAGTAGTTGATGACGCACCTCTCCAAGCTAGCCAACCCCACAAGTAGTTAGTGATGCACTCCTCTCCAAGCTAGCCAACCCCAAAAGTAGTAGGAGACTCACTTTCAAGCTAGTCAACCACAAAAGTAGTTGGTGATGCACTCTTCAAGCTAGTTAGCCACAAAAATAGTTAACAATACACTCTCAAAGCTATACCCAACTTTATGAGTTGTTGGTGATGCTAACAAACTAAAGAAGTTATTGCTAACTCCTTATTGACTATTGACTATGGAAACACTGGAGAGAAGCCAAAGAAGTTCCTACACCTTATTAGCCACAAAAATGCTTCGAGGTCAATGGAGTTATCACTAACATCTTATTGGCTAATGAAAATACTTCAACCCAAAAGAAGTTATTACCTATGCCTTGTTGGATATGGAAACACTTCAAATTGTGAAGTTATTGCCAAAGCTTGAAGCTAATGGAAACACTTCAACCACGAAGCTATCTTCGTTGCTCAAATATATTGGAAACACTTCAAATATTTTTAAATTTCCTTACGATTTGGGTCGGACGCCATGTGGTCCAGTGTAAGGGAAGTGGCGCAGCAGAACATCAGCTTCTTCTCAATTGTTTCTTTTCCACTATTCATTTTATATTTTTTATAATTCTAGGTTGAAATTCGTTGTAAAAGAGGGTATGCCCTTGCTTATGCCATGTATCATTTCCTAAAATCAGTTAAATGTATTTCTTTGTTTTTGTGTCTCTATTTTTGTTAACTAGGTTTCTCACTTTAGGAGATTCGTGATAATTGTCCAGGTAACTAACAATAAGGACTTACACCTTTTAAAAGTCATATTTCCATAATACCTTATAGTGCACTTTAAATCAAAATAAATTTTGATTTGTAATTTAAGGTCAATCCTGGGGTCTTCGCTAACCCGGGTGGTCAACTTCAATCCCACAAATCCCGGTGCACCTGATGGAACTTAACTTCTCCTCCATGTGTAGAAACCTAGTTAATATGATAGATACATTGGTAAAGTAGAATTACAACTAAAGATTGATCAATTATGTTCTCCTTTGTAGGGAAAAGAATCAAATGGCAACAATGAAGAATATCTCTTCCCCAATTCTCACCATCATTCTAGGGGATGCTTTAGTTGTCTAGTTACCTCAATCAATGATTGCTATAGAAGTAGTTGAAGCATAGATCAAGTTTGGGACCATCTCTGAGGTTGTGCAGTTCAAGGGAGCACTTGCTGCCACACCAGCTAAAGTGGCCGTCATGCAAGATCAGCCTATTTCTCACCTCCCATTAAGGGAAAAGAGGACTAGTGTTATCATCCCTAATGAGAAGGGCTACTCGGATGAAGAGATATAAGCCATACCATAACCAGAAAGAATATCAACCTTCTAGAGGCTAGGATCAAAATGAAGCTTAGTGTTCAGCTGCCTTCACCCAAATCCTCATAAGGGGGAATCAAAAGCAAACCTTGACACACACATCAAGGAAGAAGATTTCATCCTAATTGTCACCAGTAAATAAAAAGTTGCTAGAATCCTTGGCGAACTTGGGAGGTCTAGCCCTCGAGTGAAGTCAGTCATTACCATTTCTACCTTCAGCACATTTGCTCCATTAAGCAATTTAGAGAAAGATAGGAGCAAATCACAAGTGGTATAGTCTTACCTTAAGACTATAGTGAATGGGAGAATTGACAAACAAAATCACAAGGATCACCATAAATTTATAACCCAGCACAAGGGTTCGCTAAAGGAGACCAGCTACACTATTAGGGTTATTTTTCATCATGACTTTGGGAGGGACCACAAGCTAGCCAAATGCTAAAAGAAAGTTGTTTGAGTGAGGCTTACTGATGAAGAAATTCAAGAGGAGAGGGCCCTCAAGGACCATTCCTTGCAACCATGCCAAAGAGAGGGTGTAAGAACCCACTCCATGAGTAGACTCTTGAATGAGACATTTCGACTGATGGGAGAGGTTAGCCTTAACTAAAATCCCAGACCTAGTTCTTGAGACATGGACCATCATATTCTGATAGAAGCTTTGGTCATAACTAAAAGCTCCAATCAAGAAGTAGCCATAAAAGCACTACAAGAACAGTTGAGATAGCAAGGCAAAGAGAAAGATGAAACTCAAAATAATATCATGGGGTTGATTGAGATGATGTTAGAAATGAGCTAGATGCTCGATTAGATAGGATGATCTCAATATCATCTCAAGCAGCAAAAGCCACGGATGGCGCATCTCCAGTAGATGAGATATACGAAATTGTAGACCCTTCACAAGGACCTCCTCCAGTAAGGGATACGCAATCCCTGATTTTAGGGATTTTTGACAATATGGAGCTCTTAGCATATATACAATAGTAGGTACAATGAATGATAGCTATGTGGTTGAGACAAAGAAATGAGATGTGTAGGGTAAATGATGTTGACAAATCATACACTAGCCATCATGACTGAGTGCCATATCCCAGATACTATATCGTGCCTAATTTCAAACAGTTTAGTGGCATGGATAATCTTCAACAATACATAGCTCACTTTGTGACTCTGTGTGGAGATTCAAGTAATAGTCCCTCATTGTTACTCTACCAATTTTCAACAAGTTTGATGTGAGTAGCATTCGAGTGGTATGCTAGTTTACTAGAATACATACAAACTTGGGCACAAATGAAAGAGACTTTCCGAATCAGGTACAAAGGAGTCAGTGATAAGCTGACCATTGCAGACCTTGTCTCAACACTAAAATGAGACAATTAGTCTATTCTAGATTATATCACATGTGAATGAATCTCAGCGTCAAGTGTGAATAACCCATGACAAAATTTGAAGCAGTAAACTTGGTTCTCGGCAGCATAAGGGGAGAATGGATGACACCTTATTTGAGCACCTCTTCTATCCATACCTTCCAAGACCTCATCATGCAAGTCAAGAAGCTGGAAAGGATTGGCCCACTGACCTTATCTACTTCACAAAATTTCAAGTTTGATAAAACATAACGTAAAGCATGGAGAGCTCACAAAAAATGTGAGGGCTACATTCATCGCAACTAAGCAAAAGAAACATTCAAACCCTACCATGAAGAAGGGTAATCCTCAGAAGCCACCAAAACTTGAAGGAGATGGAGAAGTTGAATGATCCAATGATCTCCAACAAAGGCTTAGAAAGAAATATTCTTTCAAAAGAGAAAGAGCGTCTAAAATCTTCAAGGATGCATTGATGTTAGGCCTCCAATTACTAGAATCCAAGAGGCTAGGCAAAGCTAATAAAATAGATCAGTCGAACTATTATCCTTACCATATATTTTTAGGGCATACTATTAAAGACTACTATGTGTTCAAGGATTGGGTTGAGAAGCAATACAAAGAAGGTAAACTAACTCTCTCAAAGGCAGCCTTATTCAAAACCCCCGCTGAATACATCAATCATATTACTTTGTTCGAGGACCATAAACCACTTGCTGAAATCCTTTTTGGGGAAGAAGCACAATGTACACTTGAACAAGGGCACTTATGAAATGCCAAAATTTTAAAATGGCTAAAGAAATTAATGAAGAAAATGACCAAAAACCATGAAAATCCTGGGATGGTAATGAAGAAAGCCTCTTCGAAGCAACTACCTCACCTACTTGAAGCATCAAGAAGAAAAATAATAGAAATAAAAAGAAGAAGTTGGTTTAGCAAAATGGATATATTGTTAAGAAATCAACCATCTTAGGATACATCAATGGTCTGGAAAAATATATTCAAGGAGAAAGAATTCAGGTAACTCTCAAAGAATTCTTCCCTGACAAACTCAAAGCTTTACTAAATGGCCTTGATGTGGGAAATAAAGAAAGTGGACTTCTGATGGCAACATGCTCCGCCATATTTACCATTGGATATTTACAACCAAACCAATCCCTACCCTGTCACTTCAATGATTAGAGAATTCAAGGTGCAAGACAGGAAAAAGTAAATAGATTCACTAGGGATGTTACTGATAAAATAGGAGATCCCATAGGTCTCTCTGAGGGCTACTCCTAAGATAATTATCTTAGAAAGTGGTTCTCCCATGAGTACCACTATGGCATGCTCAAACCATAGCTAGAAATTGTGAAAGAGGTAGTTACAACTAGCATGGCATTCATCAGGAGGCAACTAGAAATGCTGAATGAGCATATGAAGGCTATGGATGCTAAAATGGAAAGCATGATAAATACAACTACCATGCTCTGTGAGGAAGTTAGGAGGATGGAGAAGGTTTTGGCAGAAAAGACAAAGTCACACAAGAGGCCTCATATGGGTGGTGAGACATCACTTACTGACCCTCCTCAGGATCAGAATGACCACTCATGCCATTTACTCTTGAAATGAGTCAAGAAAGCTAGACACTATCAAAGAGAGATACCTAAGTCTATGAGCTCTTGTCGCATGGTGGCTCATAAGTTCAAGTTGAATGCCAGCGAGCGGCTATCCTGGCCTCCATTAGGCAACCCAACAAAAAATACTCAACCAACTTGGTTTGGTGAAGTCCTAGTCCTAGAGCCTATGGAAGGTTGCACTTTGCCAACTTTATAGAAATTATGCATAAAAGGCACGGACAATGAATACAACTCCATGTCTAAGTCAAAGCAACTTTATGATCTCTTCGAGAGACTCTATCGCATTAAGTGCCATAGGAAGAAGTAGACATTTTAGGAGAGGATCAAGTGGGCTAATGTTAAAGCTCATTTTGCCCTTGCAGCAAGTCAATATCTATAGCCAAGCCAATTTGAATATCCACAAAAGAAAACATCCTAAATACATAGTCCTAAAGAAGGTTATGCTAGCAGATGGAATAGAAGGGTTCATCAAGATAGTTTTTGGATACCCTCTACAAGCTAGGGTTTTGAGGAAACTAATCTACACCATTTCTTGGGATCAAAATACCATCTACCCCTTATTTTTGAACCCCATCAGCCCTTGAAGGCATCCCTGAACATTTCAATTGTCATGATGAAACCTTTGGATCAGCTAGGGCTCAAAGAATAGTTGTGTTGGGCACAATTTGATCAAGGGAGATGTCTCAGCCTCCTAGGATATCCTGAGTAAAGCTATCTACATGGTGCCTAAAGCCACATTTGAATATCTCTTGAAAGGTACTAAACCGAAACCCAACCTCCTCTCTCAATTTCTTGCTCTCCTACTCAAACCCCCACAACTCCAACTCAGTCCCATCCGAAAAGTTGAATACATTGACTAAGTCCTCAAGGTTTTTCTCTGAGAAACTGGTTTAGAAATTCAAACTATCACCTCACAGACACCTAATAAAGTACAAAGTTAGGCCACACTTTCTAAAGTCAAGCAAGATCTCCTAATAAAAAATAAAAGACATAATGGTCGAAAAGGATAAAAAATGACACTTTCTCTGGGGTAATTCCTTAAGTGGACTTGGAGCCACTGATGTGGGAATAGTGGATGGCTTGGAACCAACCCCTGTACAAGAGGATAGGATAGCTAGAGGAGCTGGCCCATTGGAGGCCACAATAGCAATGGAGGGCATGGAGCTCAACCCACCAACACTAGGAATTGAGGTGGTTGTTGCCTTGGAGGAGAAGCTATGACTATTGGGACTGATGGAGTAGTAGGTCCCTTTCTGAAAGACAACCCTCTTCTAGGGGAGGAAGGAGAAGAATAAGATGTCATTTTAAAAAAACTTAGCAAATGAAGAAGAAAAGAAAGCAAGGGTTGCAAAAGACACAAGACAAAAATTGGCAAAAATGGGTGAAAAGGGACAAAGAATTCCTTAAACAACCTTCTCCAAATCATCATATCATTGCCACATAAAATGAGGAAGCCTAAAAGGTAGGTGCTAGATATTGCTACATCGATCATGTGGGACACATGTCCACATCAAGGCCCATCTCGGTATCTAAAGGGATGCCTCTGGATAGTCACATTGGAACACAATGAACCCTAATAATTTTGCATGATTCGATAGGTTGGTGTCTTAGCTCCTAAAGAAGTCTTGTTCATTGGCAACACACACCTGGCACAATGCTATGAACAAGCAACTCACCTCACGAGGAGTCATGATAGCCACTAACTCTCATGTAAAATGAAAGTGGTAGACTTAAACCTTAAGAATTCCAAATTGTCTATTAACTTTATTTGAACAAGGCATCAAGCTAACTAACTAAGCAATTTTATGACTACCATAGTTTGATTTGATTTGAAAATTGATGGCCTCATTGGCATGTTGTTAATCAAGTTTTAGACATCACCGATATCTTTTGGGGGTTGGCTTAGTTAAGCATTACCAATATCTTTTTAGTTGGCTTAGCTTTGTAAGTGTGATCGATGACTTTGAGTGTGTTGTTAGTTGACTTTAGCTAATTTTTGATTTGATAATCTCATTAGCATGTTTTCGATTACGTTTGTGGTGCCACCAATAACTTTTGGGGTTGGCTTTGCCTAGCATCACCAACAACTTTTGAGTTGGCTTAGCTTTGAAGTATGGCCAAAGGCTTTTTCTAGTTTCAAATTATGTGAACTGACTAAGGCTAATGGGCAAATCCTCTCCAACTTCTTGACTCGTACAATATGGTCTTGTAAAGTGTGCATAGAAAAAGCACTCAGATATGGTGCAATCCAGTTCTTCCTTATGTTACTATGAACTAGATTTATAGCTTCAAATTGGTTTATGAATTATTCACACTTGATACTAAGGTTTCTCCACTATGTGATGTAATCCAAGACCAATTTGCTTTCACACTTTACTATTGAAATGAGGTCCGCAATGGTCATCTTGTTACTGATTCCTCCAAATCTCATTTGGAAAACTTCTTTCATTTGTCACCAAGTTTTTTGGATTTTAATTCTGATTAACATACCACTCAAATACTACCCCAGTTAAACTTGTCATAAATTAATGAAATAACAAGGGGTTATTACATGAGTCCCCACATAGGGTCACAAAATAATGTATGTGCTATTCAGGGTTACCAATTCCATTAAATTATTTGAACTTTCAGATATGGTGCTTGGTCACGATGATTAGGGTATAGTTTATCTACATTATTTATCATACCCATGTCACTTCCTTGTCTTAGTTGTGCAGCCACCATTTGTTGTACTTGCTGTGGGATGTCTGCTAGCAGCTCTACATTGGTAGGAATTCCTAAGATCAAGGATTGGGCATCCCTTACTGGTGGAGTAGATGCTTGTGAAGGACCTATATTTTTAGGGATAGGGATTTCACCTACAAGGGGTGTGTCTTGTACGACCTCTACAGCTTCATTAGATGACTACTAAGATCACTCCAACTTTTTGAGCTTTAGTTTCATTTGTATTGTCATCTCCATTAATTCCATAACCTTTTTTTGAGCTTTATCCTTCTCTTTCCCTTATTGTCTTCGTTGCTCTTACAATGCTTCTACGGTCATTTCCTCATTAGAAGTTTCGATTAGGACCAAGGCTTCTATTAGTATATACTAGTAATATGGTAGTAGTAGTATACTAGTATTAGTATAATAATAGTAGCAATATAGAAGTATAACAGTGTCAGCATAGTATTAGTACGCATGAATAGTAGTAGTAATTAGTGTCAATATAATATTACTAGGTGTATGATAGTAGTAGTATGTTAATGTTAGTATAGTAGCAATAGTAATTTAATAATAGTAGTATATTAGTGTCGGTATATTAATAGTGCTATAGTAGTAGAGGTATACTAACGTTAGCATAGAAGTAGTAATAGTATAGTAGTAGTAGTCATAATATACCATTAATAGTAGTTGTTATACTAGTAGTCGTATAGTGGTAAACTATCAATAGTATAGAAGTATAGAAGTATAGTAATATAGTAGTAGTAGCAATAGTAGCATACTAGCATTCTAATAGTAGTATATTAGTAGTTAGAGTATAATAATAGCAATACTAGTAATAGCATAGTTGTAGTAGTAGTAGTAATAGTATAATAGTAGTAGCAGTAGTAGTATTGTAGTATACTAGTACTAATACTATTAGAGTAGTAGTGGTGGTCCTATAATAGTTGTAATAGCAATAATATTATAGTAGTAATAATAATAATATACCTGTAGTATAAAAGTATTGGTAGTAGTATTAGTAGTAGTCATATAGAAGTATTAGTAGTATTATAATAGCCATGATATAGCAGTAATAGCAGTAGTAGTATAAAAATTATAGTAAAAGTATGACAGTATATTAGTAATAGTAGTAGTTGTAGTTGTTATTGTTATTATTGTACTAATAATAGTATTAATATTAGTAGTATAGTAGCATAGTAATGATAATAGAAGTAGTAGTATAATAGTATAGTAGAAGTTTTGTAATATTTGTAATAGAGTGGTATAGACTAGTAGTAGTAGAAGAACAATAGTAGTAGTGTAATGGATATAGTAATATAGTAGTTGTATTATAGTAGTAGTATAACTGTATTATATCAATATTATAATAGTAGTATCGTAGCAGTAACACTAGTAGTAGTTGGATGATAGTCTACTAGTATAATATCGTAATAGTAGTATAGTTGTACTATTGTAATTTAATCTTAGTAGTAGTCATAATGATTGTAATAGTAATATAGTCATAATAGTTGTAATAATAATAATAGTAGTATAGTAGTAACACTAATAGTAATAGTAGCAGTAATAATAATACTACTAATATAGTAGCGTAAGTACCAGTGTAGTGGTTTTTGCAGTACAGTAATAGTATTAATAGTATAATAATAGTAGTATAGTATAAATAATAATAATATAGTATAGATAATAGTAATATAGAATGCTAGTATAGTAGTAATAGTATAGTTATAGTAGTAGTAGTAGTATAGTTATATTAATGGTATAATAGTATAATCATAATATAATTGTACTCTAATACTAGTATAATAGTAGTACTATTTGTTGTAGTGTAGTTGTTGTAA